>OX376372.1:182747482-182991646 GCA_947369275.1 Nemotelus nigrinus | reverse complement strand
GTCTCGTGTGAAACGGCTATTCAAATCATTGACCTTTTGACAAAAAATTTATCCTTTGTTCTTCATGTCAAGATAAAATTTTGAAAATTCCGATTTGCACAAGAAGGCAACCCATCACCAAATTACCTCTATTTTCAGCACTCGAAAGTTCTGTTCACGAGAACTGACGACCGGATTATCCGATCATAATGAAATTTAGAGGACATATTGGTATTAGACAGGACCAGGTCTAATAGAAGTGATTTTGAAATGCGGGCAATCCTGTGGCAGTGGTATCATCTTGAATAATCACTGAGAAAAAAAAAACCGGTTTTTGGCCTATAACTTCCGACTCAGGCATCAGATTTTAACAAAATTCACACAGTACTTGGATGTAAGATTTGGTGAAAATTTGGTTGAAAAATATGTATAGAGCTGGCAGCTGTGGTGATTTTTGTCTCATAAATCTTGCAAATTTGCTCAGTAAAATAAAGCTTTTTTCTCTATAACTTCCGGTCCAGTGTAGAAATCAAAACGAAGTTCATGCAGCAAATGGACCTTAATGTGAAGTAAATGTCGTAGGAATTTCGTACAAAAATCATGAAAGGGCTGCCAGCTATTACCATTTTTGTAATTTTGTGAAATTTCTTTACTGAGCGATTATGTCATTAGATTTGCAATTGAGAATGATCCTGCAATGAAAATTAACAACAAATATTAACGTTTTAAAAATTTGAAAAGTTTTGAGGATTACCCTAAAATTCTTTTCACCCGTATACCTTCCAGCGCAGTGATTCAATCGAAATGAAATTTACTGGTTGGGTTTAACTTAACGTGAAGCAGATTTGGTATTATTTTTGGTTTGCTGCTGACACAGAGTAACCAGCATTAGCCATTTTCGTAAATATTGCACTAACAGATGCTTCAAATTACGTACTCATATGCAATGCATTTGCGATAAAAATAAGAAACCAATTTTTAAATTTTCCGAGTTTTGAGCATTTTTCGGATGGCAGCCTCAAACAACGTTTAACTGCAAAAACTTTCGATGAAATCCTCCGATGAGAACGAAATTCAAAGGATAAGTTGATTTAAGTATGAGCTTGTTAAGGTAAACTTATTGCTGCTTCATTGGGAAAGTTTTGCCAGCACTGAACATTTTCATCATGTGTGTTATAGTTATATTTTGTTGCTTAGGATCAGGAATGGTTGTACGAAAAAGTGTATTACGTCTTCCCACATTTTTTTGTCACTCAAAGACAATTTCTTCGAAAATTAGTTTTCTAGCGGTTCTGATGCGCTAGACTTTTTTTTTGCTTGAAGCCAATTGCGAAAGTAACTACATGACTTATTGAAAAAAGAAAAAGCATGCACAAATAATTAGAAAAACCGTGATCAACAGAATATTATAAGATCCGTAAAAAAACTTACATTTCGCCGCAAAAAAAATCTTTTCGTGCATAAACAAATAGTTCATCGGACAAAATCATAAGAAAAGCAAACGTTTCATTCTGGTATCTTTTACGTCGTTTTTAACTAGCAATGTGGTATGAAATAAATTTGACATGAATGTATTTAGTTGCAAAATTACGTATCGTAAAAATTTATTGAATAATTTTAGTTGAATTTTTTTTAAAAATAAATCCAGAAAATTTGTTTTATTTAAAATAGCAACACTAGCTCTAAACACATTACAACTTTTCAATGGTTGATATTTATAAAATCGTATACAAATTTAAATTAATTACATATCATGCCCGTATTTAAATTTTCACAGCCTTATAGCCACATACAATCAAACATATTTGATAAGACAAGCCTTCTAGTCAATTTTAAATTACATAGAACATTTTTTCTAGGCGCCATCAAATCGATTAAATAAAACATTCATCCTCTATTAATTCTTGTGTTGCCAGGAATGTTTAATTGAACTGAAACCAATCAATGATTTTTTGCATGCAACACATGTGCCTGTTTAATTTTCTGATGCTAGGTGTTTTACTTTCTTATTACTTCAATGAATTCATAAACCTGCACATTATTCAAACTGCTAACGATAGATAAATATAATCAAAATGACTTATTATTCGTATTGAAGAAGAAATTAATATTTGAAATAATTCGAGCTATTCATATACCTAAATCGAATTTCCAGTTCAGTTTCGAATTTGTTGATTGTTATTTTTCGTGAATTGTTTTGACATTATCCTTTGATACGAATTATCAAATGATGTCAGATATGTATAGAGTGAAACGTACTATGGAATCAAAGGAAATGATTTTATCGCTTGATGTTATTATTGGAAATCGGATTACTTTATCAGAAAGTGAATGAATGATTTGGAAACGGTTTGTTATTGTGTTTGTTATATTATATCACCAATCGAAGATAAGGAAAACAATACTCTGGTATATCTACTTGCATTTCAAATGCATTGATTAGGTTTTTTTTATTAGTATTTCACGCACTTGTATGATGGTGTTCAAAATTTATGCGCAAAATTTAGTGAAATTAGTATTTGCGTAAAATAATATTCGAATAGTTACCTACAATCCTTTGATAATATTTAAACTTCACTGTCTGATTACCACTATTGATAGGATACACTTTAATATATGAAATTATTTTTGCACTCAACTTTTTCTAACTCACAATCATGAAAGAACTTCATCAATAGTAAACAAAGTCGAACAATCATATAACCTGGTCTAAATTCGAACACTTAAATACTTTTGATATGCTTATCGTGCCAGTTATTGAACGGTGTTGACAGTCAGCATTTCGAAATGAATAATATTCATTTAGATGACCGTGATGAGTTCACTTTTTGGAAAAATAGAATAATCGAATACAATGCTGCTACACATGCCCTTCAGTAGTACTTTTGTTGACATATTTTGAATTTTGAACCACTTTTTCTTGCCTAGAATAAAATGAGAGCTGCCACAAAAAGCAAATAATAAAGACATAGTTTATTTTTTTACAGACTGGTAAACATAAACAATTTTGGGCATACTGTAAGCCGTTACACCTTTTTGACTGCCCTTCACATACAGGGTATGCATAAAAAGTAATAAATCTTGAAGTTGCCGCTACAATCTACTAAGATTCTTGAAAGAAGGAAGCTTGGGCGGCGATAAACTTTTAACAGGGGTTTTTCAGCTGTCAAATTAGAGAACAGGAAGCCTTCAACTTAGGGTACAGAGAGAAGTCTGCCGGGGCCAAGTCAGGGATTGTGGGAGGCTTTTAGTTGTTGACGGCGAAGCAGGTGAGACATGGTCTATTGCCATGATAAAGCTCCCAACTGGCGACGATGGCTGGCTTCTTTCCATTGACCTTTTGTGCTATGCGAACCTTTTTTGGTGTGACGACGCTGTTATGCGCCATTCGGAACTTTTGCGTTTTGACTCAGGATCGTACTGAAAGAAAAATCCAGCTTTCGTTGCTGATTATTACACAGTTCATTGTTATTTAAACACTCTTCGAAAGACCTTTGTAAATAAGCACACATTTTTGCTTTTGGACATCAGCCACTACTTTCGCGACGAGTTTGGCACATAATTTGTTCAACTGCAAATCCTTGGTGATGATAATGTGAGCAATCTTTTTGTGGATGCTTATTTTGCCTACAATCATTCGAATACCTAGCCGCCGCACAGTGGGGCCACTGGCACCAAAATGTACCGAAAATTCAAAAATTCAAAATAATTTCAGAGTACCGTTATTATATCAATTACTAAGAAAACTAGCCCAGGTGTCATTTCACACAATTGGATCGCCTCTTAACGAAGTCAGTTTGTTGTAACAGTGAAGTGAATAACGTAATATTTTCGATAAGCTATTTACTGCAAAAAAATTACGTGCAATCGAGACCAAATTTAAAACACGTGTAAAAAATTGTGGTTTTTTTACACATGGAGCCTTCATCCTCAGGTATATAGCAATATGCTGGTCATTTTTTTTCTCGTTTGGATAAATAGTTCTCAGCAGCCGAGCAAAATGAAGTCCTATACTCAAATTACGGGAAAATTTATAAACATTCAAAGTTTTGTTTAGGTTCAAAGCAATATTAAGCTATGATTGTTATCAGAAAATATTCTCTACTTGATATTCTTTTAGAAATAATTTTAAAATTTTGCCACTTTTTGCCCTTTGACGAAATAGCTCAATTTGTAGTGCATGACTCACTACAACGAGTTTTTATCATATTTCACTTTTTTATTTAAATATATTTATTTTCCTTTAGGAACGTCCAATAAATTGATATTTATTAAAAGAAAAGAACTTGTAAGCATAATGCATAGTTCTGACCTGAAAAGTTTAAAGCAACGGCACATTCATTTAATCAAAGTGCTTCAAAAACAAACTAGTTTTGATGTCGATGATATGAAAAAGAAATTGAGTGCTTTTAAGTCTCAATACAAAACAAGATGGGCAAAAGCGAGTAGAACTGAAGAAAAATTTGCGAATAATAACAAACAATGGCTTGAGACGTCAATTAGTTTTCTTCGATCTGGGTCCAAACGGAAACACGGCCGACCCATTACTTCTTTTGAAAATTCTTCTCATAATAGCAAACGTGCCAAAACCAAACTGCTGCGCGAATCAACGACTTGTACAGAACTAATCTACGCTGCTTCTATGAGTTTAAGAGCTGAAGGTCAAGTGGAAGCTTCAACAATTTTAAAAGATATTTTTAATCGGCCAGAACAAGCCAAGGCTTATCAAGAAGCTTATCAGGAGTCATTGAAGCCGCACGGGCTAGTGTCAGCTGAAGATGCTTTATCTGATATAATAGAAGCAAAACTTTCTCGTGAGGCGTACAATGTGATAAGACGAAGAGCTCCCGAAAAATTTCCTTCATATAAATTAGTTCAGGCAGCCAAAAAGCTATGCTATCCTCCTGACATCACCGTCACTGAAACGAGTGCTTTTGTGAAGCTACAATCTCTTTTAGACCATACTGTTACGCGGTTATGTCGAACATTGATACCTGTGATCAACACCCTGAATGACAACCAATGCGATAGAATGTGCCTAATATCTAAATGGGGATTCGATGGGTCTTCGGGTCATAGCTCTTATAAGCAAGCGTTTGAAGACCCTGAAGCTACCGACTCAGCTGTATTTATTACATGTCTGGTACCGCTTCGATTGATATCTAATGATATAGTCATTTGGCAAAATCCAAGTCCCGCATCAACAAGATATTGTAGGCCAATAAAAATTGAATTTCAAAAAGAATCCGTTGATATATCCCTCCAAGAAAATCGTGAGATGGAAAATCAAATATCAAATCTTCGTGAAAGCAATATAAATATTGAGAAAAAGCCATTGAAAATTCGTCATGAACTAATTTTGTCTATGGTGGACGGCAAGGTATGTAATGCTCTTACAGAAACGACATCAACCATGAAATGCTTATTGTGCGGTGCAACATCAAAGATTTTCAATAACATAGATGAAATGGTGAAAAGGGATGTTAATACCGATAATTTGAGATTTGGTCTTTCTATTTTGCACGGTTGGATTCGGTGCTTTGAATGTCTACTACATTTAGCCTACAAGCTGCCCATAGCAAAGTGGCAAGCTCGCGGAAAGTACGATAAGCAAATCGTTGCACAAAATAAAACTCGCATACAAACGGAATTTAGAAAGAAGTCTGGCCTCATTGTAGACAAACCCAAACCTGGCTTTGGAAATACCAACGATGGTAATACAGCCAGGCGTTTTTTTCAAAATCCAGAACTGTCCGCAGAAATCACTCATATAGATATTAAGTTAATAAAAAAGATACACATTGTGTTGATCGCCATATCGACTGGATTTGACATAGATACCGAAAAGTACAGATTATTTGCACTTGATACCGCTAGATATTTCGTATCTTTATATCCATGGTACAACATGCCACCTACCTTACATAAATATTTAATTCATGGGCCACAAATAATAGCATTTGCCACATTACCCATAGGACAATTAACAGAAGTCACAGGAGGCACGAAATAAGGACTTTAAGCGCTATAGAGAGCACCATTCCAGGAAATGTAGTAGGGAGCAATCAAACAGAGATATTTTTAACTTTTTTTTACTGAGTTCTGATCCTGTTATCACAAGTAAACAAAAACCGGCCAAAATCAAAATTAAAAATATTCCTCAAGAAGCTCTGCTCATGTTGAAAGCCCCATCCCTAAATAAATCAGCCAACGAAGATACAAATAATGATGATGAAGGTGATGATTATGATGATAACGATGACGATGCTTTAACATATCTTCAATAACTATACTATATCTTTGTATTGCCATAAAGAAGCAAATTAAAATCAGGCAAATTAAAATTTATCTAGATTATTACTTTATTAGAATAATAATATGATGTAAAAGTGTAACATTAAAAGGTATATTCACCAAAATTGGACTTATTTCTAAGAGAAGCTTCACATTTGATGACATCTGATCCATTTCAGAAGTTCTAGCTAGGTGAATTGATTTGATGGTACAAACAAGGGTCTCTTGCCCCACTGTGCGCCGGCCTGAATTTAAAAGATCACGCACACATTTTACATTTTGTTCATTTCGATGCTCGTAGATGGGCGTCCGGCGCGATTTTCCTCTCTCACCTTCTCCCAACCGTCCTTGAAGCAATTGTGAATCCTCACAACAGGAGCTTTTCACAGCCTTTCATTCCCAACTCTTGTCGACAACGTCTTCATAGCCGATTTTCCAAGTCTAACTTTCCAACTTGATGGCATAACGCTGCTCGATTGTCCTATGCATTTTTTCCTTCGACCAAGGGTACAATCTGTTTACCGTGGGTTACGTCTATGCTTTCTTCTCTGCCAGCTTGATCCCAGTTGACCTTCACGGTAATCTATCACTTTCAATGGTGAAAATAAATGATCACTGGATGGTCTTCTTCTTCATTTGCCAAGAACGATTTGGTGGCATTACACATTAAAAAGTTGTGGAACGTGGAAAGATCGGCATCCAAGCCAACTGGCACTGTTTTTGGGAGGGGGTTTTGTTCATCGACTAACTTCATAAAAAACTACAATGAACGGGGACTATTATACCGCATTGCTGACATCAGTGCGTCAGTGGAGAGAAGGAGAGGCAAACTGGCGAGAGGAATCCGGTTTTTGCAGAACAGTACTCCCTACCACACTGTGCGATTTACAAGGCGTGCCCTGGGCGAGACAGTTTTTGACCTCAGACCAGACCTAGCTTCTAGTAATTATTTCCTGGTTTTCAAATTTAAAAAAAATCGCAGGACGAAGATTTTCGAGAGACGATAAAATAAGGGCGGCTGTAGAAGAGCATTTTGAAAGCAAACGGCGAATATTTTTCCACTTTATGATAAATTTAAAAAGTGCACTGAAGTAGAAGCATATTTCAAAGAAAATTCTTTTATTAAAATTCTATCCGGATTTTAAATACCATAGACTCAAAACTGTTCAGCCGCCCCCGGAGACTACTTTGAAAATGATAGTACATTCAAAGAGAGAACAGTTTCATAATTATTTTCCCATGAAATTGGCGCTTAAGTTTGAAAACTCTCTTTACAGCTCTGTACGTAAGTTTGAGATGCAGGCGGGTAGAGCAGCGACTGCTAGCATGTGTGGTCCTTGGTTCAAATCAAACCATAATAAAAAACCGGGCTTTGGCTTTGCAAAGCTCTAAGCAGGTGGATAAATTGTGGATCTTATCATTGTAAAGTCGCAGTTACATTAAGCCTCCAACTTCAACCCCTAGACAAGACAGCGATTCTACTGAGACAACTTTCTTTAAAATTCTACAAACAAGTGATTCTACTGTCTTGTAGTGAATGGTAATCAAAATCTTTCTTAAACTATCATTTTAACTATATTAGATAACAAAAAATCACAAATAAAAAAGACCAGAGATGAATGATTTTGTTGCATTAGCAAATAAATGAAGAAAAATTTGACAACAATTCAAATAAGTATGTAGGTACGTTTTAAATGCTAGAGAATAAACGACAATTGATTCATAAAATGAGAGATTTTCTTCTAAGATAAATTTCACTGCGAAATAGTGTGACACGCATCAAATACGAATTACGATGCACCTTTTCACTAATGATTTATATTTAGGTTTTGATATTAAAAATAAGAAATTTTCATCGAGAATGTTAAGTTAGAAATAATTGTTACATTTAAATAGTTATCTAATTTTGGTGGAAGTCCGTGTACAATTTCTAAACAGATATGTAGGCTGAAATTAATTCGAATATGAAACTAATAGAGTTAATATAAGAATACATTCAGTTTCTATTAAGTTTAAGTTAATTATATTAAGTTTAAAAAACTAAATTTTTTTAAAACCTTTTTAATAGATTTGCCTTCTTTAAATGAAGGTTCACTTTCACATTTAAGAAATATGATCAGCAATTACAAAGATACCTAGAAATTTTGTTGGCTCAGTTTCCTGAGAGACTAGAGGAATTTTTCATTCAAAGCAACAATCACCCAACAATTCCAAACAAGTTTTTACTAAACAACACTGTTCCTCTTACACAAAAAACACCAAGATAAGATACGAGTGAACACCGAGCCGATTCATCATGTTGGACTCACAGAACAACCTGGTTAACAAGAAAAATATCGATGATTACAAACGGTGATAGCATGCAGCGCACAAAGGAGATAAAATACACATTTTAGAAAATATTAGAAACATGTAGTCTACGGCACGGCACAAAAAAATATGCCAGAATGTAAAAAATCGCTTTGCAGAGTACCGCACCAAGGAGATTAAAATTTCACTCGACCTTTATTCAACTTCAATCTGATTCGTTTGATTTTCTTCACATTCCTTATATCAGATCAGATTATAGATTTTCTTCTCATATCAGATTGTACATTCTTTCACTACTCCCAAAAAAAGAAATTGTCCATCTTGTTTGTAAACAAAAATGTTGTAGGCACCAATAACGACCACATATCCCGACGACCGACGAGGACGACATAATCAACCGACCATCAACCCACAATTGCGGGTGATGGCTGTGATTGAATCACGGAACCATTCACAAGCGCCAAAATAGGGATTAGAAATTATGCGACTTGCACTTTCAACCACCTCATATGCTACATCAATTTGCGGAATCATAATTAATATGCATCAAAATCACACACACTCCACTATTTACAATACTATACAATGGAAATTCATCGAATTATCATCTCAATTTTCCGTCGCAGCAGATTAGAAGCCAGACATTGCAATAAAAAAAATCTAATTATAGCGACATCGAATCCGTAACACTTTCAACTTCTCGTGTTTGATACGCGCCGCAGACACACATTTTGGGTACAAAGTTTAGTTTATCGAGTTCACTATGGTTAAGGAAATGTTTATAATAGTAATTTTAAACTACCTTTCGAATAATTCACCAATAAAAAGAATATCAAACAACACTTCATCGCAATGGCAGCCATCGTAGCTATCAAAATAATCACGGAATCTGATGTTGTATGGATGGGTTCAAGAATGTTAAGTTTCTAAGTGAGCATTGCCAGATTGAAAAGATGTAAGGACAAATATTAAAATATTAATTTTTTGTTGATTGATTTGAAAGTCAATTTGTAAAACAGGAGATTAAATTGATTTAGGCTTGAAATTTCGTTCGGACAATAAGAGAAATTTGAAAACAGATAATATGTTTGGTTCTTGGTAGCATGTACAATCAATACTGTCGTTTTAATATTTATATTGTAATTTGATGTGATTTATTGCAATTGTAGGGACAACTGAGTTGACCACTATAATCTTGAGGGTGACAAACGTTTCCGCATCGCACCACCACAATCGCCAATAATAATTTATATAATAACCAATTTTTAAAAGATTTGATTTAAATGGCTTCAAATAAATTGATCAGAAGTCATAAATCAAAAAAGCATGAACGCATATGGAAGAATCAATTTATTGAAATTTCAAGCAATATATTGCAGTTTAAAAATTCTACTTATTACATTATTATCTACAAGAAAACTATTTAGTTTTTTTTAGTTATAGCCATGGTTATTGGTTATAGAATAGATTATAGTCAATTATATGCCGTTCACACTACACTCTAAATCAGGCGATTTCGATCAGCTGATCGCTTTAGAGCTAAATCAACTTAAATCTACCTGATTACCCATACATTTTTTTAATAGCTAGCTTATTTAGTAAGTTAGTTCGCTCTGTTTAGTTATATATGCAACTGCTAACCATTTTGAACAAAGTATTAATAGTAATTTCCCCAATTCTTAATCCTGGAGATATAACTAACTGTATATTGCAATTTATTATCTTTAATATGGAAAAACTGAAAACACCAAACGACCCAACTTGATATCTTTTAAAAAAAAATTGTATATATTTTTATGGTTTGTTATTGCTACTTCAAATAGCAATTATTATTTAAGTGCATGCAATTATTTTAAATGCAAAATACTGCAATTTAAGTAAGCTTCTTCGATTCCTCCATTCTCGCCATTTTCGCACATTGCACGTGCTGGTTTTTGGCTACGAAAAATCTGAAAAATCCCCGTGTGTTTTAGTTCTAAAAGATTATAGTCTCTGATTAGATTAGCTTCTGAAAATGTGTCTAAAAATGGTTGAGTATAAAACGCGAACTACGAAAACGGAGATGAAGATTTGGCGATTAGCCAAATCATTCAGTTTTGAGTGGTTTTGAGAGTGCGCGATTTGGTACAAAGTGCAAAGTTCTTTTACGATTTTTGAAGCAACTGTTCAATGCTTTGAGCTGCGCTTGTTTTTGGGGGTGTCTTTTTTTAAACTAATTAATTTAAAATTTAAAAAAAAAAATTCTTCGATTCCTCCATCCTCGCCATTTTCGGCAATTAAATTCCCTCCTTTTCGTAGGTTTCGCGTCGTTTACTCAACCATTTTTAGACACATTTTTAGCAGCTACATCTAATCAGAGACTATAATCTTTTAGAACTAAAACACACGGGGATTTTTCAGATTTTTCGTAGCCAAAAACCAAAAAAAAAATCTACTGCAATTTTGCCGTGGTGAATGTAGTTTTATCACTCCATGGACCCAACTTTCACTGCAATAATTCTCAAATTGGTTCTTGTCGACACTAACCGAATATTAACAGCTGTCTTTGACAGCAAGCTTGTTCAGTGGTGATGAATTTTCATACACTTTTATCTGCTCGGTGGGATATACAGTAGTAAACGATCTATCACTTTTTCTTTTCGAAAGTATGATTTTATAACCACGAGTAAGCGATGTTAAGAAGAAAATGTCTCGCGACCCTCCCGTCGATAACATATGTGGCAAGAAGATCAATAAAGGTCTCATCATGGTCTCCGTTGGCCACTGCTTTCAACACACCTCCCGTACAATCGATCAATATAATGAAAAATGAAACTGTAGGTCATTGACATACAAATATACTTTTGGCTCTGCATTTATTTACGAATTGATTATAATCTTTCTCCGTGATTTTTTTCTCTTTTCAGGGACTATTTAACATCCCCGAGCTTAGATCGTTTGAAGGATTTTATTTGCTAAAGGACAATGCCATTCACCGAACGGATGCACTTATTGACGAGGCAGTTTCGCCGAATCGAAAGAGAAAAATGGTTAGCAAGAGATGGGCAAAATTACTCAAAGTGCGGTTGCGGTGGCAATTCCGCCGTGCATATGGTTGTAAATTTGACCAAACAAATTTTATATTTTTTTGGTATTTTTCGAAACAATTCACAGTTTTTGTACTTCGCAGGTTGAAATATTTGATGAACTCTCAGACGTATTATGTAAGGTAGCCGATATGGCCGAATTCATTCGATTGGCCCATCCGAAATCCCGATATTCACAAGCAGCCGAAGATGCTTGCATATCTATCAGTGGAATCGTTGAAAAGTAATTTTACACTTCCATAAAAATTTAAATGCGATAAACTAATTTTCATTCAGATTGAACACCCACAAACCACTTTTCCAAGCCCTTAAAAATGTCGTCGAAAACAAGGACATTTTCCCGACAACTGCAGTCGATGATCATGTGGCGAAACTGTTCTTATTCGATTTCGAGCAGAGTGGAATTCACTTGGAAGAAGAACTCCGCCAGAAAGTCGTCCGTCTCAACGATCATATTCTGCAGTTGGGTCAGAGATTTATGGCGGGCGCTGTGAGTCCTCGGTCGATCCTAAAGTCGGTACTGCCCGAAGATGTCAGAAAATAGTAAGAACTTAAGACTTTCCCCAAGGTTTTCATAAAGTGAACAAGGATTGGAAAAAGTTTCTCCGTAGATGGTGACAATGTGTTGGTGTCGGGGCTCTATACTGATTCACAAAGTGCTTTGGCTCGAGAGGCGGCCTATCGATTGTACTTATATCCGGATAGTCATCAAGAGGAACTACTGTCAGACCTACTGCAATGCCGCTATGAACTAGCTAAGACTTGCGGATTTGAGACTTATGCACATAGAGCGCTAAAAGCAAGCACTGCCGAAACTCCAAAAAATGTGATTGCATTCTTGAATGAATTGTCGACGGAGCTTAGACCACGTGCAGATAAAGACTTTGAAATCATGCATCAACATAAGGTATGTCTATGTGATACTTTCTAATAGGATATATTTGTATGAATGAAAATGATTTAGGTGGAAGATGCTGGCAAAGATCTCCCTTTGGCTGCCTGGGACACACCATACTTCACGGCGAAAGTGAAGAGACAGTGGCTGCAAATCTCCCCTTCCGAGTTCACACCATACTTCAGCTTGGGAGGTTGCATGGAAGGCCTGAACAACTTGATGCAAGCCCTGTACGGTATCACATTGCAAAACACAGAGCTTGAACCTGGTGAGAAAATAAAATGTTCACTACGTTTTATGCAATTGAGTAAAATTTATGGTCAGGTGAATGTTGGAGTAACGATATTTACAAGCTAGCTGTGATTCATGAGAGTGAAGGACTTCTCGGCTACATATACTGCGATTTATTTGAGCGTCAAGGAAAACCAAATCAAGACTGTCATTTCACGATTCAAGGTGGAAAACGACTGCCCAGTGGCAATTACCAAATTCCAATTGTCGTTGTGATGCTCAACTTAAGTCATCCGCGTTGGTCCGGTCCCACATTGTTGACACCCGCTATGGTGGACAATCTTTTTCACGAGATGGGCCATGCAATGCACTCGATGTTGGCACGCACAGAGTACCAACATGTTACCGGAACTAGATGCAGCACGGACTTTGCCGAAGTGCCTTCGGTTTTGATGGAATATTTTGCTAGTGATCCAAGGGTAAGAAAATTGCTATTTTAAATTACAGAAAAATCATTAAGTGAGATTGTGTATCAGGTTCTTCGTACGTTTGCCCGCCACTTCCAAACACAAGAACAAATGCCCGATGATATGCTACAACGATTATGCGTGTCAAAACACATATTTTCTGCTAGTGAGACACAGTTGCAAGTTTTCTATTCTGCACTTGATCAATTTTATCATCGGACGCCCGAGACTAGTGAGAGTACAACTGATATTCTAAGAAGAGTTCAGCAAAAGTATTATAGTTTGCCGTACGTGGAAAATACGGTGAGTAATTAGCGTAAATAATATCAAATTAAAGAATACGATGAGTAATATGCAATTAATAAAAACTAGATTCGTAGAATATTATAAATTTTATATTCGAAGAATTTAGTGAAGATTTATATAAAAGAGTGAAGATTTATATAAAAGCTATAACAATGGTTCAAAAAATAATTTCCATTCCTTCTTCAGGCTTGGCAATTGCGATTTTCGCATCTGGTCGGCTACGGCGCGAAATACTATTCGTACTTGATATCACGGGCGATTGCATCGTGGATTTGGCAAACTTATTTCAAAGACGATCCCTTCAGTCGTACAGCCGGTGAGAAATATCGTCGCGAATGTCTATCGCATGGCGGTGGTATCCCAAGCCGCCAATTGGTTGCAAATTTTCTCAAGCGTGACGTTACACCGAAAAATCTTTCGCAAAGTCTAATCACCGAAATCGATAATAACAATGACAAAATCAAAATGATGAGCCAAAATTTAAGTATAAATTAATGAGGAAAAATACAAAAGAAGAGGTAATTTAGGTTAGCTTAAAAGTGTATGGGTTGTTATAATGGACAATATATTATGTAAAAGATTTTATTGTTAATTTGAATGGGAGGGAACGATAAATAACAAAAGAAGTAAATATAGGATTTGTTTAAATTGACATGTGTAAGTAAAATGCACGTCAAATGTATGTAAGCTAGCGGTATGCGGTTTTTCTATAACTAAATTAATTTGAATCTGCTAAATATCTTTTTTGATTTGCTTTCTCCCACACCTATTGTTCTAAAAACTGATACATAAAATGGTTCGTTGTATCGATAGAGAGAGAAAGAAAGTTAGTTAGAAAGAAATAGAGAGAGGAAAGGGAGAAAAGTGACTTACCATTGATAGGAAATTGAGCGTGATTCATAATTCAAAACACCGTGAATTTTTAGATTTATGATCTCTAGTAATTAGGATAAATCATCGTTCACTTCGATGAGATTAATGATGGTAATTAGAGTAGTGACGGAAATGCTCCACTTATGTTTGAGATTTAATGAACCATGGTGCCGAATCCACCCGAGAATTTAGAGTTTTAGATTCTACTCTAAATATTGTCAACATCTCCCTCCATCAAATATTTGATTTGCTGTTTACAGATGAAGTAATTACAAATTTGGTGCTTTGTTTTGTTAGTACGCTTTCCTGTTTTACGAGGAACAAGTTGGTTTATAACTATACCATCGGTTTCGACAACGCCCGTGTTGTGGGTTTGGCCTTCAATGTTTTCCTTGACATACACAAACTACGTCTTAACAACGCGCCGACACGATGATTCACGTCACGGTGATTCACGTCACGGTGATTCACGTCACGGTGATTCACGTCACGATGATTCACGTCACGATGATTCACGTCACGATGGTTCATGTCACGATGATTCACGTCACGATGATTCACGTCACGATGATTCACGTCACGATGATTCACGTCACGATGATTCACGTCACGATGATTCACGTCACGATGATTCACGTCACGATGATTCACGTCACGATGATTCACGTCACGATGATTCACGTCACGATGATTCACGTCACGATGATTCACGTCACGATGATTCACGTCACGATGATTCACGTCACGATGATTCACGTCACGATGATTCACGTCACGATGTTTCACTTCACGATGACTCACGTCACGATGATTCACGTCCCCATGATTCACGTCACGATGATTCACGTAGCGATGATTCACGTCACGATGATTCACGCATGGTCAATTCCAGAGAAAGACCATCCTTTGGAACAAATCACTCTGCAGTTTTCCGGCTACAACCTTCCACCACAAGAGACAATGCAAGAAAGAAATTTTGTTATTTCAAACTAGTCTTAATGCTCTTCATGACACTCAAGTCTGCTTCCAGAGGAAATAAATTTGTCATCACAATTGATTGATAATTCTTCTTTTATTGCTTCGAACAACTCCCAGCGGCTGGAGAGCATCTGTCCCCCCACCACCTCTGGACTGAATCTAGGGAATCCAATCCCGGGATCCCGATTTATTTTTAGTCCCGAAAATCCCGGGATTGATGGTTTATAATCCTGGAACTGATGGTTTATAATCCCGGGGTTGATGGTTTATAATTCCAGGATTTTCGGGACTAAAAATAAATCGGCATCCCGGGATTCGGATCCCGGGATTGGATTCCCTAACCGTATCTCACAGATTTTCTATTGGACTTAAGTCATGTGTTTGTGCAGCCCAATCCAGAATTTCGATTTGCCTATCTTTGATCCATTTACTTACTTTATCTTTGATCCATCGCAATCCTGCTGAAACCCCCAACAGAGCGGCATTTCCTTTTCTGTATATGGCAAAGTTAGCTTTCCAGGATTTATTTCTACTGACACATAAAATGGGAAAAACTGACACATAAAATGAGCCCAGGTCCTGCCCAGGAAAAACATCTCCACGCCACTACAGAGCCTCCTCCATGTTGTATTGAATGATTACATTATTTAGGAAAAAGTTTTGTTCCGGTAGGGTGTCAGGCACTTGTCATTTCATCATAATCAAATTAAATATTGATTCATCTGAGAATAAAACTGTTTTCGGCTGTTGTTGTTTCCAGGTCTGATATATTTTAGCGAATTAAATTCTCACTTATTGGCCTAGGCACTGGCCTTCTTACCGCAAGTTTGGTTTCGATGGCTCGATTTCCGATGATCCTATCAGCAATATTCAACAGTATCTGCTTGAGAACTTCGACTGATGATACAAATGGGTTTATTTTTCGTATAATGATAGCATCCTCTTGTAGTGCAGTCTTTCTTGGAAACCCACATTTGTGGATAGTTTTCACACTACCGGTCGCTTTAAACTTTTTTAAGTTTTAAAATCGCCGGTTTGTCCATGCTGTACTTCCCGCAAAAGGTCTTTTTAATAAAACCCATTTTAAAATCACCTATGATGCACTCCTTGGTGAATTTGTAGTGTTTTTTGCTGACCATTCTCATCAATTTCATCGATGAAAAGAGCACTTTGAGTATAGTGATCTTCAAATGAAAGTGAAAAGCAAATGGTTCTTATTGAGTACTAGTTAATGTACAATTCATACTCATGCAAAGGATATAAACTTCTTATTCTTTCTTCTTCACTAATAAATTGAAAAATGACGGTTTCCACATAATTTCTTTGAAATGACAATAGGTTTTTTAGTGTTTTCCATGCCATTTTTATGATGTGTAAGAACTTAACTGTTTATAACTGTGATGTTTCGATTTTTTGAAAACATTTCTTTGTCTTTATCAAGAAGGATGCAAAAAGAATCATTTTTAAGAATTTTTATTCTAAAGCAAGACATACACCGTTATTTTTTTCATAAAACTAACTTCTTTTGTTGAGTTGTTTTAGTTTTTCCAACACTGTACAATTATGAGAATAACACATGTACAATTATGAAGAAACAACCTTTCGGGTGACGAAGCTCATTAACGTTAACAAAAAAAGACACACACATTTTCTTGTAAGCGGCGTAAACAATAAGACTCCAACTATGAATGTTAATATTAGTATGTAATCTAAGGATCGAAACAACTGTAACGGATCCACCCATTGGTCTCACCAAGTGTGGATTACTAAATAGGTACAAATAAGTAATTGGGACGATGCAAAGCTGGGTAAAAGTTTGTGCCAATTTGAGGTTGCATGTATCGACTGCATCGTTTTGTGCACTTTTGCTACTTTTCACACGATATCACATGGTTATATGATGCCAAGCATAAAACCTCGGTTACACGCGATAATCGAACAAAAAAAACCCCTAGCGCATCAGAACCGCTAGAAACACTAATGTTCGAAGAACAGTAGAGGATTGGTTCAGAATTTGAGTCCGTAATTAAATGTGAAATCCCCAAACACTCGCATAAAAATCACTCCAATCTATGCTCCTCGCCAGCCAGCGAATTGTCAATTTGTACCAGTAAAAAATCTAAAACTATGCTACCCACTGAAGGTATGCTACCCACTCTAAAGATATGCTACCCACTGACATCTAAAGGTATGCTGTCCACTGAACCGTACATTATATTTGTGATCCTCTCTGCAGATGACCTGAAATTCCGCACCAATGCTGGTTCCTCCCCATGCTTCCCGAAGAAGGTCCCAAAACATTACCTATTTACCGATTGCTGAAGCCCCAGTCCACTTCATCGCGCTTCATTATATTAATCTGTTGTCAATTATACTGAATGGCATTATTAGACAAACTTTATAAATTTCGGCCTCAAATGGAGAAGTAGCATCAAATAGTATCTACTGAGATAAAACAAATTCCGTGGCCAAGGGTTGTTAAGAATGTATAGTGTAGATTAGAATGGTAAGAACCATCATATATAATATTTCCCAGTAGAAAATGTACAGTACCAGAATGTGTATCTTAGTGTTTCAGTTCTAAACCATCGAGAAAACTGTGTTCCCCTAATTTATCTCAAGTTTTTATTATGATCTAAATATATTATCGTTAGTATGAGGGAGGGAGTAATACTCTAAATCAGTATAATGCCTATTGGTAGTTAGTTTAGATTATTTCTTCGCTCCCTGTGTTTTTCACAAGATTACAACCAATGACACAAACACATTTTACCTTAAATATTTATGTTTTATTTAACTTAGAGTACATGTTATCAAAACATTAAATATAGTACATTTTATACATATCCAAATAGCATAATCTAGGAGGCAACCGTTTATTTTACTTCAATTATCATCTCATTTTAAGTTTTCTAGACAACGCATCTTATCCACACAAACTGTTAAAACGTACGAAAGAAAATATTTTTTTACAGCTTATCACCTACAACTTCTGACTGATAGCCAGTAGGAAGAAGCGTGGATTCAGAATCCAGGCTGCTATCGTCGAGCTCCTGGCATAAAAATTGGAGGTTGCAATACAGGAGAAATAATTCTCCTCCTTTCGAGACAAAGTGACGCGAAATCCGTCACTTTATGTTCCATACTACCCAACATATATAACAATAGTGACTTCAAGTATGGTAAAATATTTACAGATTCAGACAATAGTATACCAATAGCTCTAGTACGTTTAGTTTTCAATCTACTCAGCAGTCTGTATTGACTGTATATTTTGATCATGGAGAGGAACGCAGAAGATTTAACTTAAAGAACAACAGTTGTAAAATCAATCAGTACAACACGTACACATGCTGCTTATGAGTCGTCGGGACAGTTTTAATTAAAATAAATTGACTAAGTCTTTGAACATAGCCTGTTTTCACCCTTTTATCATGTTAAATTTGCTTGCTATCATCTCGCAAAAAAATCCGCTTTCACTTGCATTTGTTTTTAAAATATATTCACAGCAATCTGATATTTTTTTCCAATTTCTTTGTTTTGATTTAAAAAAAATTAATATTAAGCAAGATAATAGTTTCGTTTGTTTTTCTTTTAATATTCTCAAATTAGGCGACATAATTGTACTGGTTTTGATTATCTTTATCTCGTTCCATATAATCTCGATCGATCAACGATTCTATGCGCTTTTTCAAATCAGCAGGCTGTCGGAAATGATAATTAAGATTATTAGTAAAATCGAATAACGAAGACTAGATTAAAAATAAACACCTTCACAGACTCGTAGATTTTAATTCTATTTCTGTTGTGAGGATATTTATTGTTGCTTTCAAGAAATTTAAATATCCATTAACTTCAACAAGTAGACGTCTTCTTACCTTAACAGGGAAGGTGAGTTGATTGTATAATTCACTTATAAGCAAATTATGGCTAAGCGTCTTCCTCATTTTCATAATTCTAACTATAGCTGCGTCGATTTGGTACTGCCGATCTTGGAATACTCGTTCTTCTGTAGCTTTTTGCTCTTCCGTCTGTAATTTGAATATACATTAAAAATAAATCATGCAAGATATAGAAGAATCGTGATATAATGAGAATGATGAAATAAATCGATGACGTAGATCTGACAAGCCCACAAAGATATCTGTTGAATAAGTAGAATTACAGCAATTTACAAACAATTACAAGCGAGCTCTTCTATTTGACTGCCATTTTGTAGCTTTGAATAGAAAGTCAGTCAGTTTTCTATTAAAGCTAAAACCCTTGAATTTGTAGTATTCGTGGATCTACAAAAACTTTTGACACTCTTAACCATATATCAATCAAAACGCTTAAGATCAATGGGGTTGGAGGAAGATTAAACCAATTAATAAAATATATTAGAGTGAATGGAAGGATCGTGACGAAAAACTCTACATCCATTAGTGAGAAAGCTTATTTATGTTTTTTTTCCTCCTTCCTTCCACTCTCTTCATCACTCAATCAGTATGCACGGTCCGTGTGCATCAACATATTATCAAACATATCGTCTTAGTACTTGTAGTACTTGCCAGACAATTGAAAATTGGTATAAGGGTTAATAGTTATTAATTTTAATTACACTTCATACTTTAAGTTATATGTTTGTTCTCATTGACATGTGTCCAGAGAAAAGTCTACAAAAATACTCTGGTATTTTCTTCATTAAGGATTTGTGTTTTTGATGTGAGTTTTCAAGTATGTCTTGAACTCTATTATAGTTTATGTTAACTTGACCGAGTTCGGTAATGAATTGTAGTATGCGATAGCCTGCTGTACTGGATCCATCCTTAATCTATCCGTTCTTGGAATTGCAAGAGATAGATTTCTAGCAGTTCTGGTTTCTCGGTTAGTTATTTCTAGCACAGTGCGGGGGATGTTAAACCACTTCAGATTGTTGTTCAGGATGTTAAAAATTAATTTTCCCCTTTCAAAATTAATTATTTGTTGTATATTTAGTAATCCTGTTCGAGTGTACACAGTAACTGTTGCTGTTAGAGTCGGCATTCTAAATATAATTTTAATTGCTTTCGAAATAAATCTTCCAATCAACTCGATGTTTTGCTTTGATGTCTGACTCCATAAAATAGTTCCGTATGTGATAGTTGAAAGTATATAAGCATTTAACATTATTAATTTTGTTCTAGTTTCCAAGAACTCAAATTTTCTTAAGACTGAAATCATTGGTCCTACTTTATGTCTGATGTGGTTAGTGTGTTGTAACCATGACATTTTCTCATCTAGGATTAAGCCAATATATTTCATTGATTCAGCTTTTTCTAGACGAATTCCGTTTATCTGAATAAAGGGGTTTATAGGATATTTATTTTTTTACTGGAAAATGATGTACTTGGTTTTGTTAACGTTTATAAGCAGTTTTCTATGCCTGAGCCACACTTGATATGTTTCTAAATCTCTGTTAATTTTATACTCAAGAGATGGTTCATCCTTTTCAGAATATAAAAGAAGTGTGTCATCAGCAAAAAGGACCAATTTGCCAGACAGCTGGAGATGTTGAATGCAATTCACATATAGAATATAGCTGCTTCTTATCAAACTGAAGCATTATGGCATTCGTGAACCCTTGCTTTCCTGGATGTCTTCATTTTTAACTGATCGCACTTGTATTGTCTCCCTCTTTGCTTTGGCTTCTCGTCCTCACCTTTCTCCCTTTCTTCTAGTGTTCCTCAAGGTTCCATCTTAGGACCACTTTTGTTCAATCTATTTATCAATGACCTTCCCACGGTTTTTAAGTCTTCATGTCTTCTTTTTGCAGATGATTTAAAAATCTTCCGAGTAATCAAAAATACTGATGGCTCTCTCCTTCTTCAGGATGATTTGCATGCTTTCTCTGGTTGGTGTAACATTAACTGTTTGTCCCTTAATGTTTCCAAGTGTTTTTCTATGTCTTTTTCCCATAAGCTTCACACTCATGTCTTTCCTTATGCTATTGATGGGACTTTCCTTTCTTGTGTCGGTCATTTCTCAGATCTTGGGGTCACATTTGATCGCAAACTGATATTCGACGTTCATGTCCTTACTATCACTAGAAAAGCTTCTCGAATTGCTGGCTTCGTGGTTCGTTCCTACCACAATTCATTTAATATTTCTACTTTTGTCTACCTGTTTATTACCCTAGTCCGTTCTGTACTTGAATACTGCAGTCAAGTGTGGTGTCCTCGTTTCAAATAACTCGCTGACGCTGTTGAATCTGTTCAGCGCAGGTTTACACGTACTTTACTTTTTAAATATAGTCTGCCGGATCGGATTTTTTGGAATGGATTATTTTTTCTTTTTTACTTTACTTAATTTTTTATTTTCATTTTTATTATTTTATTTTAACTTTAATTATTTTATGTACTTATATTTATATATTATCATTTAGTTCTTGTTATTTTATTTTCTTCATGGTATCCAATCTGCAATTGGGCAGTCTTGCCTGTTGTATTGAATACGTACCAAATAAATAAATAAAACAAAAAAAATAATACTGGTCCAAGAATTGATCCCTGCGGTATGCCTATATTGATGAAACGTTCTCGACTGATGCATTGTATTTGTTTTGTCAATATCGGTATTCCACACTGCTGTTCCTAATATATGTAAACACTGTGCAACCGTTATAAACCGCATCATTATGTTATTATACTTTTCTTCTATATTCTGCTAAGAACGAATCATCAATAAGCACCATTGTTAACACAACAGATCTTCAACAATATGTAAATTGCTTTGAACAGAGTAAATTTTATTTGAATATGTACAGACAAAACAAAATATATGATATTGCATCAGAAGAACAAAACTCTAATCAACACACACAATTGTTAATAAACGATGTAAAGAGTGGAAAAGATAAAATATTTAGGAGATTTAAAAAGATATGAGGTTCTACCTCTGGATTCAGAACTTACGATATTCAATGTTCATATAATATTAAAAATTACTTATGGAGCTGTTGTATGAAGCCAAACCTACCAACAACACAATAAAATGTCAGCCAGTACTAAAGTATCAATCAGCCTTTTAATCTTAAAACGTGACGTGAAAAATGTCATTTTCAATAATAGCTATGTTTAATGACTCCGAAAAAAGAGCAGAGCATCTCAATGCAAATGAGAGTGGAGCAGCTATCAAAAAAAGTAGAGCAAATTAGAGCAATTGAGAGCACGAAATCACTTGAGCCACTTTAGCTCAGCATCTAATTTCCTACCTTATCCGTTTGGAAATCGATAAAACTCGAATATGGCACACCATGGTTAAACGCCCTTCGGCTGCAGACATGTAAATACGCATGGGCTACTAAATCAAATTGCGATGCAAGTGTTATTCTGCCCTGCGTAGCACAAACGCCTTATCTGACATTTTTAAATGCCTTATCTGATATTTATTCATTTTTGAAATTTGTAAATTTCATAGTCTATTACATCATTCTATCAAATATGAAGTACCTTTCTTTTGTGCAAGTATATTAAATTCAATAGTGAAAAATGCTCTATCTACAAAACCCGTAACTATTATTTAGCACAATCACCCTATCTATATGCCTGGAAGAAAAATTTCAGGTAACCTCTACAAATACAGAGGCGAAACAACCTTGAATAGACGCATTGCAAAAATGCACGCTTTGAATTAGAAGAAATAAATTTCTTTGAAGTCTGTGCATTAAATTATAGAGCTCGCACTAATTAAGTTGCTAAGTTTCCCCAAATATTTTGAACACGAAATACACGAAAAGACAATACACTGAAGATAAACAAACAAAAAAACTCCAAAAACAAACACACAGCCACAAAAGCACAATCGGTAAAATTGTCAAAGGGCTATGTTGACACGCAATCGAGTTTCACCATTAACGCAAACTTATTAGCTGCATTGTATTTAACAGAGAGATTTCCCCTATAAGGTTGTCTGGATAGCTGAATGCCTGGAAAAATGTTTGGGTTGATTCTGTTTTGTTTCAGATGTTGAGTACGATTGAAAGAAGAATGGAGATATTAGCTGGAGTGCTTTTGACATTAGATAACTGCACCGCCCACAATGTCATTGAGATGCCAAATATAAAAATTGTGAAAAAAATAACTACACAAGCAGACTCCAACTTTCGAACCGAGAAATCATAGCATCATACAAACGATATTACAAACCATAACTTCTTATCTATACTCTTCTTTCCATCGAATCGAAGCAGTTCAATCTACAGCTAAATGTATTACTAGCAATGGCTGCAGGGAGCAATGTTTCAACTTTTACCATTTCTAACTGTTTTCGAAAAGCATGAGAAAATGGAGAATTTAAGAATTCATCACTTCGAGATTCCGACAATAGCATAGTTGGTTCTACGCTAAAAAGTAGGTGAATATCATGGTTTATGTAACGACATAGAAATATGCAGCGCAGGCACTAACTATGAATACGAAATTTAAAATGAGGATGAAAGCGAACAATCCGGAACCGTGTTTGAGAAACATGCCTTCATTAAGTCGAAATTGCCTGAAATTTATTCCACCTTAGTTGAAGCGTGTGGAATGGATACTGTAGATCCCAGTACGGTGCAAAGATGGCATCAGTGATTCCGTGGTATCCGGTCGACTCATTTCGGTCACTCAAGACAAGACTAACCTTGCTATTGCCGCAACTTTACTCGATGAAGACCGACTAATAACGTTGAGAGAGATAGAGAAAGAAACAGGTAATTCAAAATCAAGTGTTCAGTGCATTATAACAGAGCAACTACAAAAACAAACGATTGCATCACGTTGGGTACCTCATTTTCAGAAGGCTATGCGCAAAGACATCTCCTGTGTATTCCTCTTTCGCTATGAAAACGAAGGTGAAATGTTTCTTTGGTCCTATAGTAGCAATAGATGAAGCTTAGATTCGTGATTTTGAACCTTAAATAAAATCTCAAAGCAATACTTGGAAAAGAAAAACACCGCCGAGATCACAAAAAGTTCGCCACCAGGAAACAAAAGTGAAACAAATGATGATACCTACGTGATAGTTGTGGCATGTGATAATTGTCATCGATCGTGTTCCAATTGCCAGTAGGGCAATCAGAGTTTACTCCCAAACATTTCTCAGCAAAAACTTGCGACCAGAAATCAGAAAAAACCGACCAGGAATGTTGCAACCCGGCGTCTCCATATTGCATGATAATGCGCGGGCACATATCGAAGCACCAGTCGTTGATCTTTTGAAAAAATGGATGGGAACGCCTCAACCACCCATCATATTCGCCGGACTTGAGTCCACCGGACTTTGATCTATTTTCAAAACTGAGAGAACCATTCAGAGGAATCGATTTTCCTAACTTAATATCTTGAATGAAACAGTGAGCCGAAGGGTCTGCGAGCTGATTAATTATGGCATCCAATGTGGCATTCAAACGCTCCCAAACCGGTGGCAATCATGTATTGACAAGCAGGGTGATTATATCGAAGTACTATAATGTTATATTTCATTTAAAATAAATACTTTGTCATCTAGAGCTAATAGTGCATTACTTTTGGGACAAACTTCGTATTCAAAATTTGCAAGCATGTCTCTGCACAAAGTATAACACACATAAAAACGTAACTTTAAAGAATCTTCGGATAAGTCGAATTATTTCGTTTCTTTCGAATCTGGTTAGTACTATTTTTTTTACCCCGTTGAGTTCATGTTAATGAAGGATAACTGTCTTCAAATGAGTTTGATTCTTCAAAAGTCATTTTTCCGAACCCATCTACGTTCAGTGAAACTTCCACAAAATTATTTAAAAAAAAGTATAAAAAAATCTTTGATTTGTTTATACAATTTTGAACTCAAAACATAGGTATTACTAGACATTTCGGATATTTTGTGAAACCAAGAAATGCAGATAGACTTTATATGAGAAAGTGTTTGCATACTCACTATCAAAAAACAAAACAAAATACTTACGGTTTCTCGCATCTGGATCTGGTTTATCTTAATTCTAAACAGTTTGTTAGTAAACTCGTTGTTGAAAATAAAAACATCTTTGTCTTCTATATCTCTACTTTTCGGGTGCTTGATTATCACTCTAGCTTTTCCGCACGCTAACGATTGTAAGGTTCTTCTCAGTTCGCCATCCTATTCAAAAATAAAATTTAAGTTATACGTCACAATAACTTTACAAGTAAAATAGTTAACCAATGCTATATACCTCAATATTACATGCAGATTTTATTTCTTCGAAACCAAGTTTGTCCTTGTCGTTGAACAGCATTAAAACTAAGGCTTGGAATAATGAAACTTGAAGATCTTTAAAGCCCTGCGAGAAAAGATGCCAACCGTATAAAAATTCAAAAACTTCGTCAAGGATTTTTTATATATACCGAATCAAATCGAGCCTTCAAAACACAATGGCCCAATGTTGGTTGCCATTGCAGTTTACGTCCACTATGTTTCGCTAAATAAAATTTATTAAATACAGTCTGCAGTTTGACCAGTTGTGGTGGCATTGTAACTTCCATCAACGGGTACGTTGGCCAATAGCCCATTGTTAATATATTCACTGTCAGATCAATAGTTGTAAATTCTTTGTCCAAATTCAGCATGTACTGTCTAAAAGCTATGTTGATGTCTTTGCTTAGCTCCATGTCCTTAAACATTCCCTCCAGTTTCGATGTAAAACCGCCGCCACACTCTTGTTTCAGTTTCGAAAGCATACTTTTCTCAGCATCCACTGAAGCTGATTTGCCGACCAGCAATCTTTTAGCTAAGTCCTGAAGTGTTTCAAAAGAAATACAATTAGCAAAGTTCTCCCAGTTATGTTAGGATTAGAAAGTGAATTTTTTTCATCTTGCCTTTTTATAGAATGCTTCGAACACATCCTTGCCATGTATAAATCGAAATAGGACCATAATTTTATCAAGAATCTGCTCCAGTTCTTCTTCCGTTGCTTCCTTGTTTCCAGCGCGCAATTTCAAATCGACATATTTTGCTGCAATCAAAACACAATTTTCACAATACATTTTTTAAAGAATTTCGCTTGCACTCACCAATCAACTCAGCAGGTTTATTCGCACGTTGATTAATAAAGAATTCGAATGCTTCACGTAGAGAATTTATGAATTTGTCATTGCGATCAAAACACGTATGAACAATCACATCCATTTTGTCTTTGAAGTCTAGTAAGTCCTGAACCATACTCTTATCCTTCTCTGGATCTATGACGATAGTACGCCCTTTCTTCTATCAGAAACAACAAAGCCAATTGCAATTCAAGAGATAAGAGAATATATGCATTTCTGTACCTACCTTAATAAAACTGTTGAAGTTTGCACAGAGCTCGGTCGTCCCGTTTTTCACGCGACTAAACAAAGTGTACAATAACGTTAAGTCGTTGAGTCGATTCTCTTCAAGCAAACTATCTAAGCCTTTCTGAAGAATTGCTGTTAGATGTTCGGCAAGTAATTCTTTCTCTACTGTATAAATGAGCGGGTGTCTGAAAAGAGGCACGGTAAGAATACTTTCTTTCCTTACTTGGGACATATATTAAGTGTCCTTACTTAGTACTAGAATCCAAATAATGCAATAGTCTTTCGTTTTCTTCGGCCAGGCGCTTATCTACATGCTGCAAATATTCTGGAACGTCCAGTTCTTGCATCTTACTTTGGCCTTCGGCTTGGTACAGCTGTTTCGTAGCAACCAAGAATTTCTCCTCGAAGGCCGACTGATAGATTTGCAAGTCGCACAGCATTCTAAGTAGACTTTTGAGTAGTGCCCGATTCACGGCGTCGCCGTTCCTCTCCTTCTCAATCAAGAGTAAGAGTCCTTCAACCGTTCTTTTCTGCACTAAATGATTGAGAGCGATATGAGTACGAAACAGATCTAATCCCATATCCCTGAATATATTCGAGAAAAATTAAGTTAGATTTTTTTTTATATATGTTTCAGTGTTTTACCATATCGAGAGGATTGCTGGATTTTGTAGGACGTACGTACGATCTAAGTACAGAAAAATACTTCGCATCATAATCATTTGCTGGCAATATGCCTGCCACCATTCATTTATGTTCCTCAAAAATACCTGCAAAGACGAAATGGCTGTATATTAACAAGGCCATCTAGAACAGACTTATGATGCCCTACTAGTTTATCTATAGTTTCTGCAAGAAATGGCTCGATATTCGCTTTGACGTGGGCTTCTGTGAGTTCTGCAAGGCGTGCGTAGACTTGTGCATCCATTTTATGACTGCACATGTTCTCCACGGCCTGATACAGTTCTTCAAGAGAATATGTGATTGGCTTTGCTGTTTGAATAGCGACAACTGCTTCGCGAAGCTTCTCCCAAGTGCTTTCTGAAAAGTTATCCGGAAGGACTGGAATACCTAAGAGAATGCGAAATCGAAAAATATTAAAACAAAAGTTAAAAATAAGAGCTAACAGTATATATAATCAAAATATAATACATTTTAAACCCCGTTTTAGTTCATAGAAATAATCACAATGAATAATATCAGCATCTTCTTAGCTGGCAACGAAAATTTGGTCTCAAATCATTGGGAAAATGATTACAAAGGTTTGTTAGGCAAAACGCAAAATTCTTCTGCCAAATTTTTGAAAAATTGCTAAGAAATTATTACGATTTGCGAGTTTTAAACGAGTTTATCGCGAAACTGCGATATTTCCTAAAATACATCTAGAAACAAGCTTAGAGCTAACCAATATTGGATCACAAAGTCAATCGGAAGTAAATGCACTGACAGAAGATCAGCAAGTACACATAGAAGGGTTAGCATCAAGAACTACTTGTTCGTACTCAAGGTCGACGTACAATGATCCAAAGCATGACCGGGAAATAACTAACATTGATCAAATGATTTCATCAAATCAGAGAATGTAACTGAATTCGGATGATACTTGCGGTATTCTTTCAATGAACGCATTTTTGAAATAGAATCATGAGCATTTATTCTCAATATTTTGCTCTGCTAATGAACGATTTTTGCAATTTAACACGACACTGAATTAAGCAGAATTAATATCTCTACATTTAATGAAATTTCCACCTGTCACGGATTCATTAACCGGGTCTACTCGTCCTCTCAACACATTTGAGGTTATATTGACGTTTCACCCTTGATAATCAGAGCACCTACCAAGACTCGTTTCAACACAAAGACTCGAATTGAAATGCAAATAATACACAAAATACGTAATATACATACTTTTAAAATTCTTTATAACTATCTTCTTCACGTCGCCTGGCTTGCTAGAATTATTTATTGCCATTTTGTTCAAGAATGCTCCTTGATGCCCGTAATAGTTTGAACTGTTCAGCATCGAGAAGTTCGCTTTTCGTTCTGCCGTATGCGAATTTGTCGAATTCAATCCACCGCCATTCGCTGCGGAATTATGTCCATCACTTGCTGTCGTTACATTATTTGTACGACAAAAGTATTTGTGTCCCGTACCGTCAGCAAATTTCTTCTGTACGTGATTTTCCGTATCTTCCATTTCGGATGTTTCCATTGATTTGTATTTCTTCGATGCACTCATAATGCAAAAATCGCTTTAATGCGACAGAACGAACAGTTCCAAGCGCTTCGCAGCTTCGATAACGATCACCACGAAATCAATTGACCGATTCTTGATATTCGACGGGAAACTAGACGAACGTTTGACGTAAAACCGCACAATAATTCAAGAAAATTTGTTTTTCAAACAAAACACAAGGCTGCCATTTGTAAGTGTCTTCAAACGTCGACCGCGTTTACGTTAGGGGTCTATAGTGTCGCCGAGCCTTGAGAAATGTGGTGGAATTGTTGGTAGGATGTTTGACAGCTTGTATGACATGGGTGTTTTAGATTGTGGTAGATGTCTCTGATGTGAGTTTGTTGGTTTTACTGTAGAGTAAATCGGTTACAGCATTAATTTTTCAATTGAAATTTTTTTTATTACAAAATTATAGAACAATTGAATAAATCAT
Source organism: Nemotelus nigrinus (assembly GCA_947369275.1). Classification (NCBI taxonomy): domain Eukaryota; kingdom Metazoa; phylum Arthropoda; class Insecta; order Diptera; family Stratiomyidae; genus Nemotelus; species Nemotelus nigrinus. The sequence goes on along the minus strand of OX376372.1, from coordinate 182,962,270 downwards.
TGAATATTATAATAAATTACATAATTTTCACTACGAAATGATTGTAATACTTTCGACAAATAATAATAACTAACGATGAAAGCTCTGTCAGCTTGATCAAAGATTGAGTTATAATAAACTTAGTGGCAGGGTAAGTAATTTTTAAGCCAGCGTTTTATAGTTTTTGTATTGAAAGAACTCTGGCTTACCTAGTTTATAAAACAGAGTGAATCCTCTATTTTTCCAGCATTGAGGGATACACACACAATTATAGGATAATATATGCCAATAACTTCTGCTCTGAGCAAAATAATCTTTGCATTTTGATTGTTATACAAATGATTTCATAAAAAAAAATTTCTTGATTTTTGTTTGTATACCTATGAGAATAACAAGTTGATGCTTTGTCTTTCTCTCTAAATAATACTTGTTCATTTTTTTGCTTGAGTCTTGTTCTAAAATTGTTAGATATTTTCTGAAAAGCAGTTGAGATTAATCTTATAATTTATTTATCATATAATAATTTGATTACTTCATTTCGAATTAATTTATTTAAATCCAATTTTATTGGAAATGCACGAACACAAACTAATATTACCATCCTTATTGATCCAATTGCTCTTATTTTTAAATCCGGATTAGCAAATGTAAGAAAAAAAATGATGTCATATTGTGTTGAAAGGGTATTAGTTTCCGTTCCTTTGTGAATCATGACCAATGTGTCTGAAATACACTAAGAAAAAAATGTCAAATGCTCAACCTAACTTAAAAATAACCCTCTATTTAAAAATGTAAAGTAAATGAAGCATAAGGCTTCCAATTTAAATACCTAGAACTAATTGAACTTATTGTCAAATTTTGTCAATTATCATAATGGCTATATTCCAGTCGAGCACGGCCAGTAAAATAGTTTGCGTAGAGGCTTAACTAAGGTGGAAGTGCGCCACTTTGGAAACATCATGTTTAGCGCGTCTTTTCAATACAACTCTTGTGCGCATAAATTGACATCCTATCATTCATGTTTCACAAGCAAGCTATATACGAGTATAATACAGATAAATGCGTCAAATGTAAAGTACAACAAATCAAAATTCATTGATTTGAGTTAATGTTTAATATTCAAGTTGTATCAGAACGCAGAGAGTTGTAGAAGTCTGCGTATAGAGTTCGTCAGTTTGCGTTACTTGCTTTAAATTGAAGGTTTAAAAAGATGCTTTAGTCACCCAAGGTGAGCCCAGATACATTTGCCAATATTCTAGGTCTTTAGCGGATATGTAGATTTATGAAATCGACGTAACGTTTACGCTGGCTCGTGTAAGAGCGATATCGTGCATAACAATCAAGTATGTCCGGTGGAAGCAACACACTAAAAATATTCTATAAGGCTTCTATGGAAGTACTGTTTGGCTTATCATGTCCCCGTGCCGAAACCATAAAGCATTGATATAAAACCATAAAGCAACATTAGTATCTAGATCCCTGAGAATAATTTTTCGGCAAAACCTCATGAATAAACCTTACAACTCCGGTGGAAATGAATCTGATAATTTTCTGTATTCAATCAACTCAATTGTACGCCACTTCTTCAAATGTTGAGAGCAATCTATGATAATCTCCACCAACCTACCTTTAATCGAACATTATAAAGTACAATTTACAAAAAATTAATAAAACATCTTTATTCAACAAAAGTTTTCTTCTTCTTAGAAACTAAACTTTGTAGTAATTTCTTACTTTCCAATAATATGTTTGTTTTTGTTTTTTGTGAAAAAAAATCATTTCATCATTTCATTATTTCCTTTTTTACTTCCATTTAATTTTATTACAATATTTTTTGTGTTCTTATTTGCTGCTTTTACTCTTTTTCTCCATAATAATAATAATTACAATTATAATAAAACTAACAAAAAAACTTGATTTTCTTAGCATTTATATATTACTCGTCAATTTTTCACGGGATAGTAAACAATGTTAACATCGCCAGGTTGTTGTTGCTGTTGATGTTGTTGCTGTTGTTGTTGTTGCAATGAAGCTTGATGCATGTAGTCACCAATCGGTGGCAATATGACTTTGTCATTTTCATTTTGATTGTAGACACTACTATTGCCGCTGCCACCGCCACCACCACTACCACTAACGATCGAATGATCGTAGTTGCTTCTCGAGTGATGATATTGAAAATCGCTTTTTTGATCCTGTATAGTATTGGATAGATCTGTAATTGTATGATTTTGACTACTATAGTCGTAACTAATCACTGGGTGATTTATATTGCCACTGTTCGGATCGATGTCCTGATGTAGGTATGCATGATGCTGCAATTGTTGAGTGCCCATTTGATGTTCACTCATAATGTCGTAATTGTTAAAGTCTAGAGGTGAATTGTTCCCGATCAGTTCGAGATTTGTTAAAATACTACCGATATTGCTGTACGTATTCGTTTCAATGTTGCCATTGTTGAAATTCAATTGCTGGTTGTTTCCCGACCACATATTCTGCGAATTGAGAGAAAAGTTAGCCTAAGGATGATATCAATGTAATTAGAGCACTAGTCTTACCTGGAAACCAAGCAGCTCTGTCGTGTCCATTGTTTGTTGCTGTGGTTGTTGTTCGTTTTTCGGCATTTCAGCCATTGGAAGACCCATGAAATCATTTGAACTCACTTCAATCATTGGAAAATATTTCTCTTTTGTCGATGCGGACGCAGCATTGAAATTCATGTTTTCCCATTCCGATGAATATTGCATTTGCTGCGCTGCATGATGATCTTGCCGGGGCTGAGATTGTGGCTGAGGGATATGCGGCGCAGACTGGTGTGGAGGAAGATGAGATGGCTGCTGATGATGGGGTTGGGAGTGTTGGAGATGGGAAGGCTGCGATTGCTGCTGCTGCATATGTTGCTGTTGTTGATGGTGATGTGGTTGTTGAGGATGATGATGAGGCTGTGCCTGTGGGTGACGCATATGTCCTTGCGGCTGCTGTTGCATGTGAGGCTGAGGTGATTGCATGTGATGCTGTGGAGATTGCATTATTCCTTGTGGAGATTGCATGTGACGACGTGGAGATTGCATTCGAGATTGTGGTTGCTGATGATACGGCGGCTGTTGCGAGTGGATTATTTGAGTCGAGATATGTTGCTGCTGAGCATGGTGATGATGTGCCGCCTGATGTAGTTGTTGTGATGGCTGATGCTGATGTAGATGCTGCTGTTGATGGTGAAGCACTTGCGCTTGCTGATGATGTGGCGGTGGCTGATGATGGGATGGACTCTGATGCATGTGTTGGTGCTGTGATGCTTGTGCATGAATTTGTTGCTGTTGCTGTGGATGCGGACGAGGAGATCCTTGTTGATACCGGCCTTCGAACGCGACTAATTGTTGCGTTTCCGGCTTCATTGCCATTTGCTGAGCAGGAGCAAAATTTTTGTTTGTTTCGTAACGATAATTTTCAGCAGCACCGGCGTTGAAGTTATTCATGTCGATCAAATGATTGCTTTTCTTGGTGTTCGTTTTAGACGGAGCTACGTGTTTTTCCGCCGATGGGAAGGTGAAGTTATTCTGAGATTCTAATTGGGGTGTAGTTGGAGTACTAGTTGGTGTTGGTGTAGATGGCGTCTTCGATTTTGTACTTGCTCCAGCAGATGATTTCGGGGTCGCTGCAGAGGATGATGATGCCTTTGGTTTCGGAGTAGATTTGCGCGATTGTTTGGTTGGTGGTGTAATATCGACAGGTACTAGTTCTATTCAAGAAGAAACTTTGTAATGTATGGCTTCAAGAAACTCAATTGTTGAATTACCTTCGTCACATTTAGCAAATCGCTTCAGTTTTTTAGGCGTCGGTTGATTACCGTGCATTGCTTGCTTATGTCTAACTAAATGTGTTTTCCACTTGAACATCTGCAAAGCAAATTTGTTGTATTTTAGAGTGAGACATTTTTATGAATTTAAGGTAAATGCGGCACAAATATATATTACTGGAAATATGTTTAAAAGAAAAGCATTTTTTTTCCAACGGTGTACACTTGTTACATTTTACTAGCCAAAATTTTAGTGGGTTTACAGGAGGAGAATCAAATGCAGCGATATTTCAAAATGAAAAATACAGGAAATCAAACTAAGGGGAAATAGATGGATACTCGGGCAAACTAAAATAACATGATTTTAAATATATATTTAAAAAGATTGAAGTGTTTCTAAAAGCTCCTATCGTCGAAGCAACGAATTTGTGGCAAAATGAGTGTTTTTATTGTGGAGGTTGAGTCGCGTTTTGGGCCAAATATGTACACATGGAAATTTCATCTACATTGACTTGACATCATAGATAAATTATTTTTGAATGCAATCTTAAAGTACAGACACTCTGATTTGCCACGATTTAATGCAAGTGGTTTCACAATTACATCGCTTTTTAAATCGCACGACCTTTTGGAAGATAACATGCTTTGGAACTACCAAAACATTTGTTGACACGGATTCTTTGTATTTCCCTTGAAATGAGAGCAAACACAGATAAGACGATTCCTAGGCTAGGAAACAATTTAATTGTTTGAAAGTCGGAACATAACATGTTTTGGGAACAAAGACTAAGTCTTCATCTTACCGCGGCATTGTTGAGTAAGGTAGAAAAAGAAAAGGACCAGCACAACGGGAACTAATCACAAAGTGCATGTGCAAGTAACTATACAAACAACATGAAGTACTCGCATAATGGATAGCAAGCTACTATAAGCTAATTGCATCTATATAGTCATAAGGGATGGGATCGGTAGGGTTGTAAAATATGCTATTTGACAGTGATAGTTAAATTCCACTGCTGGGCCTCCGTAAATTCCTGATTACTGCGCAAATTAGCCAAGAGTACAGGGCACGATTGAACTTTGTCACCAGATTGAAGAGAGCGCATCTGCTATGGGTACCGGAGCACTCCGGTGTTGAGGGAAGTGAAATAGCTGATGCCATTGTGAGGCAAGGTTCATCGCTTCCTTTACATGGTTTTGAAACCCACTTCGGTGTACTGACCCCATCTGCACATGCCAATTTTCGGAAGTGGGTAGTTGATCTACAGATCATTGTATTTCCTCGCAATATCCAATGCTGAACGTTCTCCGAATATTGAAGGTTTTCATCGACCAGGTTATCATCCACACTTTCGATGTTCGGGGTACGTTCAGCGCCGTACATCACGAGGAAACACGAAGAACTGTAGCAGACTTAAGGCAAGATTAGATGTAAACAAGATCGGTTTGATAATCTCTATTAATCGCAAAATTAGATTGACTGCAGTTGTGTTAAGTTATTAGTTAATATTTACGAAACCGAATAGATTTGTTAATATAAAAATTTAGTGCTTGAAGTGATGTTGGACTGAATCTACTGCTTTAAAAATAAAAACATTGAAGAAATTATTAACATTAGAGAAAAATTGGAGGTTGTGAAACGAAAGGACCTACTCCAGATCTAACGGCCCCTGACTTTTCTGTATGGGGTAATTTAAAATAAATGATATATGCAAATCGACCTTAAACAATTCCACAACTAATTGAACTAATTGAGAACCTAAGCAATGAAATAAGGTGACTACAATTAGAAAACACTCACATAACAAGGGCCGATCTTTGGCCATTGGTGGCCATTTAAAATATATTATTTTTCGTAATTAATTTGATAAAATGTAATGTAGCAATTATCCTGCATTAGTAAAAAATAAAATTTAAACATGGTAAACAATAGAAAATATATATGATCATGCACGTATAGGTTACAAAATTAAAGATTTATACTATTTAAAGAAGACTATAATACATCGTGGTATTTCGAGTCCAGAATTGCACTAATTTTCTTTACAGATTCGAATATATATTTACCTGAGAACAAATATTACACGTATGCGGCCGTTCTTCCGAATGTGATGGTAGGTGCCGTTGTAGTGATTTCACTGAACTAAATGTTTTTCCACATAACGTACACTTACACTCCGACGCATCAGTATGCGCATTGCTGAAATGTTCACGCAATGCAGGATATGTAAAATACGACGAACCGCACTGATCACAAACATATGTCCGTTTTACTTCAGTATGTAATTGAACGTGTCGCTCCAGATTCGCTTTCATTGTGAAACGATTCTGACAGATATGACATTCGAAGCAATTATCCTTTTTATGAACCCGATTCATATGCTGGCATAGAGCGATTTTCGAATTAAATCCGGCTCCGCATACTTCACATATTGCACCATCCGGCTTATGACCAGTTTCTTCTAAATGTTGACGATGAAGTTTCATAAGGGCAAATTCCATTCCGCATTCACCGCACGAGTAGCCTAGACGAAATGTAAAAAAGTTAAATTCGTATTACTGAATCACTTAGCTAGACGATCAGTGATACTACAGCTTACTTTTGACATCTTTCTTATTATGAGCTTCAACGTGTGCATGAAATTGTTGTCGACGCGAATACGATTCACCACATAGTTCACATATAAATGGGAAATCTTCTTTATGATATGATCGATTGTGCTCTATAATTTCCTGTTGACGAGTAGATAAAGACAAATGTAAATTAGATAATTGTACATTTACAAACACACCGTTACAAATTTTATTTACGTATTCGTTTTTATTCATCAAACACGAAGAATCAGAATCTAAAACTTAAACCGACCACAACAACCGATAAGAATAAAACACTTGGATAAGTGTTCTTTTCTAACAGGCGAGCTCACATACAATTAGAGACCTAAAGCGATAATAATTTTGTGATAAGCGTAAGATATTTGCGTAAAGGAATTGAACTCAAAGCGCATCTAAAAAATAAAATTTTTAATTTTCTTATAGGAGAATCGACAAAAAATAACTAAATCAATTTTGCATTTAATAATAACCTGCCCGTTAAGGGATCAATGGCATTGGTTCCTCCACATCAAATAAGTTGTTTGATTATTTATATTACAATGAAAAATGGATCCTTGTGATTATTTCCAATCCAATTTTGAAGAATTGACAACACAATTCACATCACGTATTTCTATCGTCAATTTTTTAATGTTCTAATGAGTTTTCCCATTTTTATTATTATTCATCTACTTTCTGGTGGCTTTCCACTTGAATATTGTCCGATTCAAAGGGATCTGCTATCGAATTTACCAACATTTTCTGCTACAAAATATTGCAAGACTTTCTCGGACGAGTTCGCATCTAGTGCAGTTTACGAAAAACCGTGTTTTTACAAATATACAAGACTGAATCAGATTTCTAGATAAAGAAGTTGGGATTTAAAAGAAAAAAATTACAAAAGATAAGATTAGCAACTTACGATTTGTAAATATGAGAGTATTAGATCATATTTGCAGATGTAAAATTTATGATTGTCATACATAAGTAAATAAATAAAGATATTTATTTCTTTGGTTTTGTTTTTGCAATGTTTATTATGTGCTGTCTACAACAAACGACGAAAATGATTTTTGCATTATTTCGCAACGAGGTTAGGAATACGGACTTTTATAAGGGGATTTTTGCATTAGAAGCTAGATATACAAGACGACAATGTACTAAGTTCTAAATTAACGTGTGTAGAGATACAGTGATTTTGTGCAATTTCCTAACAGATAATGCTTTATGAGTAGCTTTAATCAATCGACCGACATCAGCGATACTCTCGAAGATGTATATATGTATGAGCCAATTGTAAAGTAAAGTAATCCCACGACAGCCCTCTTACGGGTCTAGTGGTTGAAGCTGGTGGCGAGCTTCATCACAAATTTTCAATTAATTTGAATACGAGTGTGGAGTGATTAGTTCCACGACTCACTTTACCCCTGATTAATTGAGGTACCTATTCACAGCAAGGTCAACTCAAAGCTTGGGGCGTCCGAACCTATATTCGAACCAGGGACTCCACACACAAGAAGTCAGTGCTCTACGCACTAGGCTCTTCAAGCATTAATTGAGAAGGACAAAAAAGTGAATTGGGTTCATCGAACTAGGAAGGAAATTATTCGAGAGATTATTATCAATCAGTAAGTAAATATAGAAGTTTGGTCATACTACAAAAACCGTTACCTAAATATTTTTTACGCCAATATGCGTAACATTCGTAAAAATTTTTAATGTTAATAAAAAGTTGTTCAATTTTAATCATCCCGCAAAAACAATTTCCAATTTGATTCGTAACGAGTTTGATGACTTAAATATCTATTTAAACCAAAACCAAAGCATCGATGTTATTGTTTTGAATGAGACTTGAATCTACCAATTTGAAGAACCGTTTATCATAACAAGCGGATATACAAGTTACTGCTGCTGTAGTCAATCAGGACGAGGAGATGGTTTCGTGAAAAACAACACACAGTCAAAACTGATCAGTTATTGCAGAATTTCATTTCAACTGGGGAAAAATCACAAATAGGAACGGTTTACAAGGCACCATTGGAAGAAGATCGATCATTTTTGGACCATTTACACAACATTTACTCACTCTACAAATTGCAATTGCCGATACTAATAAAGACCTGCTTTTTTCCTCTCCGAATATTCGTGATTACATGAATTATCATTATAATAAACAAGTGATCGAAGCTTCGAAAAGAAAAAATATGGTCTACAGGCTCTATAAGAAAAGCCCAAACCATTTACTTAAGAAAATTGAGTACATTAATTTAAACAAAATTGAACCTTATAACTATGGAAACAAAAAAAACCCAATATTATACAAATAAACTTGAACAATATTGTACAAATAAACTTGAACAATATTATACAAATAAACTTAAATGACAGCAACATTAAATTTTGGAAAGTAATGAATGAATCATTCTCAAGGAGAAACAATACGTCCTCAGCACATAATATAAAAATCTTAGTTATAAACAGAATCAGCATTATATCCTCGGAGGAAATTGCTCGCCACCTAAATGAATTATTTTCAACCATCGATATCAACAACAGATCAATGAAGCTTTCAACAGTATTAATTATAATGTCTTAATCAAAAGGATTGAAATCAAAATCATTAAAGAGCTATAGTGAAGATTTAACCAATCAATACAGTCTTTTATAGCGAATAGAATGATCGTGATGAAAAACTCTACATCCACTAGTGCCGACGCTTATGTCAATATCGGTAATTCACGGGGACCCATTGTAGGACCAATGCTGTTCATAATTTATGCGAACAGTTTACATGATATATCTCTAACAAGCCTCAAAATAATGTTTGCAGACTATACTCTTGTTCAATGAACAATATTGTCAAAACAGATTTTCAACTACATGCAATTTAGCTTATAAAGAGCAAACTCTATATAGATAGATAAAATAAAATATGATATTACATCAGAATCAAACCAAATTCCGATCAACCCACAATTGATAACTAACGGTGCATCCATGGTTGGATCATAAAAAATATATGAGTTTCCATCACTAGATGCAGAACTTACGATATCCAATACGCATATAATATCAACAATTAATTATGGAGCTGCTTTATTGAGACAAACCTTTCAACAACACTTTAAACCCATCTGTTGACTGATTACAACGGCAATTAACGCCATGTTTAAAATGCCAATGCTGACACCAATATCAACATCAGGATTACTTAATTTATACCAAATTATTCGTATGGAACGAGCAATCATTTCGAAAACAGATATGTGCGCGTAGTTCGCCAAACTAATTCATCGCTGCTCCAAGAACCAAACGAAATGACGACAAAATGATCCAATTCAACGAGCATTTTTATTATTCAATACAATTCTAGCCATTACTTAAACATCATCTTAAACATTAAGTGTGACGTGAGAAATTTTATCGCAAATAATATAGCTTAATAAACATAAACAGTAGTTTCGTTAGAAACTTCATTCATTGTTTAAGCCAAGATGGCCCATGCCTAAATAAATGAATAATTGAGCAAATGGATTTAATTTACTTTCCCTTACACCTATTTTTAAATTGCTTGGGAAGTACTAAGGGTATAATAATATATTATGGTATAGTATGATGCACTCCAGGGAAGGCTCACGTTGGCTCCAAAGGGTCTATTTTGACATAGCATTGCTTAACGCCCAACTTTTATTGAGTGGAGAGCAACCCCGAGTCTTTGACAAACTGGGTGATCTTCTTTAAATCCACCAAAGCTACTTTGGCTATGCCGAGGGACTGCTTTTTTCTCCTAGCAAGAGCCGGGCATTCGCATAAGAGGTAAAGAACTATTTTATCTTCCTACTCGTAGCTACAACTCTGGCAGAAATTTTTGTAAGAGGCATCAATCCGCAGCGCAGGCATGCCAGTTAAGATAGCCATTGCTAGAACAAAGAAACCTCTTTTTAGGTCAAATAATTTCACAGTGCGGTCAAAACCAAAAGTTTTACACAATTTTCTTGCGATTTCGCAGGTAGATTCTTTCATCCAGGACTTCATATAATCTTTTGTTTTTGTTTGTTGGACAGATTTAACTGAAGCCATCGGAGTGCCAGTTGAGAAACTAAAGGACGCTGGAGATCACAAGGTTGTAGATTTGTCCGCTTCGCAGTTCTCCTAAATGTCCCTATGTCCTGGCACCCAAAACAGCTGCACCCTCAAATGTCGCAACACCTCGTTAAGAGACGTACGGCATTTGAGGACTAGCTTCGAGGAGGTGTATACTCTAACAAGGGACTATATAGCCGCTTGGTTGTAGCAGTGAAAATCTAAATATTTACTCCAATTATCCGATTACAAAATAACCAAATGGGTATTTCTAAAAGTGCCAACACTTTCGCCTGAACGACACTGCAGCGGACCGGTAAGCGGAAAGAAAGCTTTAAATTTAGATCAGCGGAAAACGTACCGCATGCCACTGCCATTCAGTTTGGACCCATCCGTATATATGGCTATAGCATATGATTCTAGGGGTATTCTCCTTGCCGATTCCGCTTTGCTTGAGATCTGTATTCCAAACTCTTGAATCAGAATTAGTATTATATGTCTATAATCGATAGTATAACCACCCACCTACCATACAACACTTTTACCTTTGTGCAATTTACGTATTGCAAGATAAACAGATCAGCAGGAAACCAGTGAAGCTGAACCACGAATGCTTTTGTTGAAGTAGAACGGGAACCTCCGTTACAAATAAGGCTACTAATCTACATGCACTTTTTATAATATTCTGATTTACGGTTTCAAGGGAATTCCCTATTTGCCTTCCATCACCCCCTCCTGCCTATAAACAGGTGTTTTTAGGAACACAAAACTCGGGAATGGCTCAATCGACTTTTTTAAAATTTGGAAAACTGATTCTTGAAACTATTGTCTATGTCCTGACGGGAGCTTTTAGCAAAATAGTTCTTTGGGAATTATTAATAAGAACTTCCATTTTGTACTCATTTTTCGCAACTTTAACACATTATTACATTTTCACTTTTGATTTTTTTTAAATCGGCTTCGTCAAGGCATAGATATCGTGGAAAATCTGTACCAAATTTCAGACTAATCGGGTGATTTTTATCTGAGATCTGTGTTCCTGAAGGTAAAAAAACGTGATTTTTCAGGAGAATCGTTTGAAAGAACCAGGACCGATAACGTGTCAAATTTCAATTTTTCGATTAAGTTTTTGCAATCTCTTTGCTAGATGTCGTTCACAAACGTGTTTACAATCAGTTTGTAGCCTTATACTAAAGTTAGAGACCATACCTCGCAAAAAAAAACCAAAATACTTCCGCGTTTTTGGGAAAAAAAACTTATGCCAAAAGTAGTGGAGATCAGTGTCAGGTTTCACAATCTGCAGCAATGACATTCTCGACTTCTTCGGAAATTCTGACTCCAAGTTCCAGTTCGAGTTCGTTATCTGCATCCGAAAGATACTTGAACAACCTAGAGGAAGTTGAACAACCTTACCAAAATAACGAAAGAACCATGCCTTCATATAAAAAACCATAATTCCTCTAATTGCTTTAAACGCTTTAGATTAGAAATTAAATACTTCTAATTGGAATTTTGAAACAGGACAAGTTGCAAAATGTGCAGAAAGAGTTATAGAGTTTTTTAAGTCCATAAATTGTTTTTTTTTTAAAGTTTTTGATGATTTTCAAGTTGGGAACCCCCTTAAGTATGGCTGGCTGGCAAACTACTGATCCGAAACGATTCGAGGTCGCAGCCCATCGTTGCTCCAATGGCTCTTTTACAACAGTACTAGCAATGTATTACAACTTCTTTCGGCTATATTTTCTTTTCATATAAGCTAGAACTTCAGCATAAAACTCAGATATTTAACTTTATTTTTGAAGCTTATAAGAGTTCCGTTATGCTTTGGTAGCTCGAGGCTAGAAGCAATAATTCCGTTGTAGAAGAGAAAACTAAGGAAAAATCAAAAAGCTAGAAACGATCACAATATTGCTGCGGTGTTGTCAGGCTTTGGAATTTGAACAGTCGAAAAGCAGAAGAAAATATAGAAATATTTTTCTATGTTCATATTCTGCGTCAATTGTACTGCTTTCGTATGAACGGATAACATTGCGAGATATGGATTTTCATTAGTCGCTGCTATTTAAAGTAATTGCCAACTTAAACGGTGAAGAGATGACACCATAGCAGCGTAGATGAAAAACGATATCTCATTTAAATAGGTCTTGACACACTACTGCCGGAGGTAATATCCATTTAAGATAGCCATCGTCAAATGGATGACGCAAAGTTTCAATTTAGAGAAGGTCCCTGGTGTGATGCGAACCTATTGAAGAGCATGAGTCTATTTTCCAAACGGAATATGATTCTTTATTCGTTTACCTTTTAATATTCTCTGTGTTTCTCCCTAGTCAAAAGTTTCAAAATCATTTGATTATCGTGCATAGCCTCAATAATAACAAATATCATTAGAGGCTGGGATTCTAAGAACACAGAGCCATTAAGTCTTTTTTGCCTGCCGAATCACATTTTTTAGGTCTTCGTATTTAAAACTCACTTTGGGTAAATACCAAATATTTCATGCAATTACGAGGATTGTAAAGGTACCCAAAATGCAGCTCTTACAGTAATGCGTAAGATCCACATCGATGTTTAGCAACACCATAAATAGAGTTGGTGTTGAAATGTTAATACAAATTTAAGGATTTTGAGTCTTTAGATTAAGAATTCTAATTGAATTATATATAAAATTATTCAGCTGACTGCACAGCAAACAAATTAACTTCATGTATTTCGACATAAATTCTATTTCAAAGCAAATATCAATGGCTTTACACCATTCTTACCTTCAATTCCGTTCCATTAGGTTGTCCGCAATCGTGACAATAACCAGGATGCATTTTATAATGATCGATCAGCGACTTCCTTTTCCGATAAATCTTCGGACACAGTAAGCACTCGTACGTTTGTTTATCCTTCGGCTTGCGAGCATTCTGCGACGAAACATCGTTATCTTTCTCTTTTGGTGCCTCAGTTTGAATACTGTTTGTGGGACTTGCAGCCCCATTACGACCATTATCCTCCGAACTATCTGTATTCTGAGTCGTTTCTTCCGTTACACTCGATTCATCTAACTCCATGTAATCCTTCACCATGCCGTTATTTGAAGAAGATAACAGAGGTTGGTTCGCCTGGGGCGATGGTGGCGACTCTAATTCGCGCGGCCGCGTCGAGCTTCCTTCGATAAGTCTTGCAGGCGGTCTAACGCCCGGTATGATTACGCCAGATAGCACAAGTTTGATTAGAAAATTTCTTAGAAAAGGCTTCCGGTGATCGACAGCAAATTCCAGTGCTGCAAGAATTTGTTGCCTGAAGGCATTACGATTCAAGTCTTCGTCGCGACGAAGAAATTGCATAAAAAAGTCGTGTGTATAAAATCGGAACTTCTGTACGCTGCACTTCCAAGGTAGGTGATTCGGGAAATGACCGTCAAGTAGGCTTTGCAATTTGCCGCTCAATAATTTGCAACGTTCTGACGTTTGTCCGAATTTACTCTTCGCGATCGACGTAGAAGTTGTGGCGGGAAACAACGAGAAATTGCAGTTCCTATCATCAGGATAGCTCGTACCCCGCACACTTGGCACCACTCTCGTATTCCGGTCGTCTAAATTATTTAAAAGCCTCATCGCGCTACCATTGCTGGCCGGGCCAGGTTCGTCAAAGTCGTCGTCATCGAACTTCACTTCCTCCTTGCAGATGATTTTCTCGAAGTTCTGGTTCAGATCAGCTTTCGAGTGAACGTCATTCGCCACTGTCGAATTAGGACCATTATTCCACATACGTGCGTCCTCCTCCTTGACCATAGACGTCCCGCACTGCTTCCGACTCTCGTCGCTGCTCAGCTCACGTCGAACGTGCTCGTATAAATCCGGGAATTTTCTTCTAACACTAGCCAACCCATCATTTACAGCCTCGATTTGACGCTCCGCCGATAGCTTTCCTAAAATTTCCGTGGCCCGATCAACCTGTTCGACGCAATAACGTATTGGTTCCAATTCGGCAAGGAGCAGCGCGATAAATAAAGAAAATCGAAAAGAATATACTTTAGTATGAGGTATTTGTTCCCATTAGCATTAAATTGTATGCAAAAATACCAGTAGCCTGAAATCGAGTAGCAGGAGATTCTCGTCCATTTTGATCGCATCTGGATCGAGTTTTGGGCGACCACGGGACGATCAGGATTGAGATATCGCGGGTTGAATAACTCAAGGAAAAATATAAACAGAAAACTCTTTGACAATTCGTGTTTGGTAGCTGTCAAATAAAAAAAGTTTCAAGTTTTTTCTCTCGCTTTCGGGTTGACAGCTTTCAGTTTTAAGTCAGTCAGAGAAGCTGCAGAGAAGCAAATAAGGAGCGGTGTAGTGTGAGGGCAGCACTATCGAGCACCAAGCGCGCGGAAACCGTAAGAAAATTTTCTTGTTGTATGTATGCGGAATTCGGATTTGCCCCACTATACGATCCACATTTAGAACGCCATTTTTCATCCAATTCGGAATGAGTGGCAATGTGGGTGAGAGTATGGGGAGCTTCGATGGAGATAGGTTTGCGTCGGAGATAAATTTAAATGGTTTTGTGGAAGCAAAAAACGCCATTTAAAATTATATATAACTATAAAAATTAACGCCGGCCGCTTGAATAAAATTCAATGTTATCTACTCACCGAATGAAGAAAAAAAAACGAAATAGCCCTTTAACTTTCGAACAGACCCTGGCATTTAATTAATCTCTCAACGCTCAATTTAAAATACAAAACAAAAATTGTAGTAATTTATTTCCATCCAACACAGTCAACTTGATTTACGATGACTTCTGAGCAAGTTTCTCTTTCTTCGCTGCTTCAGCCTCTGCTTCGAGCTTTTCATATTTTGCAATCAATGCGTCGACTTCGGTATTTGTTAAAATTTTTATAACCGTTTTATCGTTTTCTCTTGTTAGAGTAGCCATTTCGATTTTCTCTGACGTTAGCTTCGTCATGTCTAGCGTTTTGCTGAGAACCTTTATAGCGAGATCCTGAGCCCGTGATAATGTACTCTCATTATCGTTTAGCTCTTGTTTGAGCATGGATATCGCCGCCTGCAAAGATATAGTTAAATTTTGATTATATCTATATGAACAGGAATCACTTACACCTGCGTTGTTGCCAATACATGTGGCCTTCCAGCCACCGTAGTTTCCACTGGGGTCAGACTGATACAGTTGGTAGCCATAATGTTTGTCCCAGCCCATGTACAGGATGGAAACTCCAAAAGGCCTTTTGCCACCGTATTGTGTGTAAGCTTGTTTCAAATCGCAAAGCGTAGAAACAAGCTGTTCACATGGCATCGGCTCGCCATAATAAAGTTGATAGCGTTGAGCTGTTACCCGGAGCTCATTGGTGAGGACGTTAGCGTCTGATGTTATACCAGCTACTGAGCATACCATATCCCTAAAAAATTAAGGCTCATTAAACAGGTAAACTTTTAGTTTAAATATGTTATACGAATTCACTTAAAGTTCGGTTATTGTAATGCATTGTGATTCAAAAAAAAAACTTCAATCTAGCAATAAGGTAAATTCTCAGGGACATATTGTAATTACGGGATACTCTTTCTGAATCTACATAAGTATGCATTCAACACAAATTGATCTAACTGCACTTACTCATTCAATTTATAAATTTTTTCGGAGAAAATCGCACTATCCAACAATTTATTGGTATTACGTCTCTCGGCCGCTAATAAAATACCGTCTTTTCCCAAAATACCTAAACATGTACCGGCATGTGAAATAGCTTCCATGGCATATTCCACTTGGTACAGACGCCCTGAAATATATGGTTTATTGCAAACGATATTTTATCAACTTAATTCTGATCTACTCACCTTCTGGCGAGAAAATCGTTGTACGAGAATCATAACGACGTGCCTGAGAAATTGTAAAACAATTTAATACACAGACATAGTAAGAGATGAAATGACAAGCATTAATATGGAAACATAACCTTAACTATTCACTTCTTGAAATATAAGCGACTTGCATTTGAAAGCAATTGAAATTTGTACGATGGGAAACTTTAAAACATATTGTCAAATAAGTCTTCGTACCATTTTCAAGGATTTACAATTACTTTCCCTAAATTACGAGCGTTTTCAGTAGACAGCGAAATTAAACAATCACAGAACCACAGAGTGCTGCTGTCAAGTTCAATAATGACTGTGCTAGTTTGTTTTGTTGGTACGACTGTAAAAGTAGAAAAGTAGTCTAGACTACACGCAGTGCAGGAGAAATATATTGAACATTTTTGAATTTGGGGTTTTTGATTAGTGCCTATATTCCTGATATTTTGTGAACATTTTAAACTATTCTGCATAATTATTAGTAAATGTGAAAGGTGGATAAAGTTTAGTTAGCTTTTGCCTCGTACGGCGTAGCCTCCTGCCTCTTTTTTAAGCTACGAGCATCTTTTGATGCGTTTGAAATAATGTTCTTTAAATTGAAGTAATTGGTTCCCGCAAAACAGGCTTCAAAAATATTTGTTTCCAAATTTTCGGTAATTGACGATGTATGACAGGCTTTATAAATAAATTTTACAATATAAATATACATTTTTGATTTGTCTTGTTATACTTAATACTGACACAATTAGTCGAATTTTTGAGTCCTAGAGTGGTGGTTTTGCAAAATTTAGATCTGGCAGCACTGGAGATGCATGACACTCACCGAACCGACAGTCATGGACATTGAACAAGAACTAGAGAGACTTAATAACCGCCTGACTGCCTATGAAAATATCAATATTGACTCTGAATATTCGATTATAAAAAATTTAGTCGATTGCCTAGAAAGTGCACCAAAAGCCTTCGGTGCTCTTCCTGCTTTGTTGTTATTGCAAGTCTAAGACCAGTCCCCAGTGTTGGACCCTTGGCCATCAGCACAATCCAGTCGTCTCAGAAGAGAATTTACTGTAATGTTAGACAATAAAGGAGATAGAACTCTTCCTTGAGGAGCTCCTCTTCGCAATTGAGTCTTTCCCAGTGAAGAGGATACCATTCTGTTGAAGAGCTGTTCAATAGTCCCTCTCAGCCTAATGTCAATATCCAGGGCCTCCACAATCGCATCAGACATTATGTAGCTAAAGGTCTCCCTTAATGTCTAAGATAGGAGCAAGCGTGTACTCCTTTTAGCCCTCGGTCTCCATTTGCCATTTTCTCTGCCATATCCGATGCCAACGAATGTCAAATTATGGCATTCCATCTGATGCGTGGGCAATTCCATGGCATGCCATATCATTTTAAAAATGCCTCTGAACAGGAAGGACGTGAGCTCTGAGCGTTGAATGCTCTTAGAAAATTATGTGAAGCGAAGAGAGAACAAATTATGCTGTTGATAAAAATTCATAAATCCATTTTTACATAAGCAGGTGATGGATGTGAAACTTTGCTGAAGTACGAAGGGAAAAGGAGTAGGAGTCATTTAAAAAAACTCCGATCATCAATAAGCAGTCTCATTTATATGCTTGTTCTTCAAAATTCAAATTGTTTCTTTTTCAAAAATAACAAACATTTAATTTTACCACTCAAAATTTCCGCATTATAATTCGGCTTTTGTTCGCAATTTTTCACCATTCCATATTCTTTAAACTATTTTGATTGCTCACCGGGATCTTGAAATCCCTATAAATTCAGAATTCATACATTCGCTTAAAAGAAGCGGAGCATGTCCACGGGGCTAAACTGGACTAAACTAGACAATTTTACCGATTGTATTTTTTTTTGTTTTTGTGGTTGTGTTTTTGTTTTTGTGGATGTCTTTTTTTTTGTATTTTTGTTTATCTATCTTCAAAGTATTGTCTTTTCATGTATTTTTTGTACGTTTTGTTAGTTATTCTTCAAGTTTTCGCCCCTTCTACCACCAGACGACGAACAGGGATCGAAAATTGAAGAATAACTAGCAAAAATGTACAAAAAGTACACGACAAGACAGCACACTGAAGGCAAACAAAAGTACAAAAAACACCCAAACAAACAAAAAACACCCTCAAAAACAAACATACAAGTACAAAAACCAAAAAAACCCCAATCGGTAAAACTGTCTTTTTTGTTTTTGAAATGGTAATCAATGATTCTTTCCAGAATCTTTAGCAAAACAAAGCTAAGACGTATAAAGTCCTGCTTTAAGAATAAACACAACTCTTGGCAATGGGAGTTTGCTCCCAAATGCTCCCCCGGGGAAAATTCTAGTGTAGATCTGATCAGGGATTGGAGCTTCATCCAGTGCGTTCTTTTCCTATTAGCAAAAGCTATCTGTTCCGTAGACATATCAAAGAATATATAGTTGTGGTTAGAGAAGGAGCACTACTCCCAATCCAGCTGAATGACACTTCAACAATTTTTACATGAGATTTTGCAATCGCTTATACGACAATAACCTCGCGTGTTATGCAAGAGTCAATAAATCTCAAGCCTTCATAATTTGAAAACGATAAAATTTAAATACATGAAACATGATTTTCAACGCAAAAATAAAGGACAAGACATTTGAATTTGCACAGACGTTTTTACTTCCTTATCTGTTTAAATATTCATAGGGGAAGTCATGGATATGAATACTGCATCAAATCAACTGTTTGCCATTCATAATTTCAACTCTTCCATACAAAACAAATGTGGATTCTGGTCAGTGCCTTCTAATTACTTTACCATGGTGGTTTGTGATTTTTGAATTAAATTTATTCAAATCACACTAACAGAACATGTTGCCATATAACCTAGCTTGGAAGCCACATACAAACCGACTAGCCAAAAAATCTATGAAAATGACGAACAGAAGTTGCAGAATCATCAGTCCATGTCGAAATAGATACCATTCGAACGCTATATCATTTAACATTATGTCCATCATTATAGTCGCACTGGTCCGGCATCACCATTATCGCTATGATCACGAGAGCGACGATGTACACAACTGTAAGCGTTAACTGACTAGTACTAACCTACAATTCTTCATTGTTCCGAATATACCTACTAGTTGTGAGGGAGCAAAGCGATTGCCAATCAATCCGCAAGAAAAACTCTCAGCTGTTATCGAGCATAAATCAATGATAGAATTACGGTTTTGCATGTACTGCACACTTGCCGTGATCGAAAGCTTACATTAACATTTTTCGTGATAGTCTTCAATTCGAAAGATTCTTTGTGCTGTGTTGATGGGCACCTTCACAGAAACTCGGATGGCATCTTGTTCGTTCACGGCGTCGCAGTCGCTAACGACCAAGAGAACCATCTTAGATTCTGCACAGAATCGCGAATTCAACTCATCTGACGATAGGAAGTTGTAAATTGGTTTGTTACTGTTGATGCCATTCATTAGAATTCCGCTAAGAATATCTTAGATCCAATCACTAGACCGCGGTGCATAACTGCATAGGCCGCTTATCGATATTTCCTCATCGACCCAGTACCGGATTGTATTATTTTGAATCGAATCCGCAACGGTCTTGTTTTTGCTCCGATCTATGTATTAGCGTACCAGCAAAGGTCTTTAATCCAATTCCGTTCCACGTGACTGCTAACGTTCTTGGATCACTGCTACTGTTTATACAGAAGCTGAATGGAGGGCCAAGACATATGTCTTGATGCGAAGGAAATCACATTTTTTCCGCGTGCCTACATTATTCATAATTGTTTTGCGCACATTCGTTTTTGCAATGATGGTTTTGCGTATTTGTTGGTTTTTCACGACATAATTCCTCAAGTTTTCACAATAGGTGTGAAAATATGTTTAGCACGGAACTATCGGAGATTGAAGCAATGTGTAATTAAGAAAATTGAATGAAGGATCGGACAATTAGACTTGTAATCATGTGGCTAAAATTATTCAATCGAATATTAGACGGAAGTCATATTATTTTGAAATCTCCAAGGTTTGAAGGTATCGTGTTTACTATCAACTAAATTAATCGACAATAGAAAAAGCAAGACAAAGTAAGGTAGAAATTTATTAGCTTATTCTATGTTAGCTAAACAGCAATCTAGGTGAAGCAAGTACAAAGAAAAAACAAAACAAACATAAATTCAGTTGAAAATTATATGCTTTCTACTTTAGAATATTAATCTGAGAGTGTCCAACAGCTCGAGTAGAGGTCGAGTGTATAAAATTTCGAATGTCTTTTAGATTATGTCTTTGATTGTACCGATTAGAATGAACCTGACTTCCAGAATCAACCTTTTTTAGTATAAAGTCTGCAGGGCAACCTTGGGCAAGATAATAGTCTCTAGTTGAAAAATCTTTTTAAAATCCTAACATTAATTCTATTTTTCATCGACCAACTGCGATAAGCTTTCACCAAAATGTTAATAATCACTTGTGGTGATGAATAATGGAAAGTTTTCTACAATGATGTTGTTTTAAAGTTAAATTTTTCTTAAAAATTGTTAATGAGAAATCAAGTCAAGTTTATGAACCTTTAAGTGAAGTGGATAAAAGTTCGTCGAATGTAGCGTTTAATGCGTTTCGGGAACGGTTCCAAAGAAACATAGGCGAAGGAAATTCAAAGTTCAAAAAGCAATCTCAAAACTATAATAAAACATAGTAGCCATGGTATACTGAGTTGAAGATTAATTTTTTTTCATTACTGACAGGAAATCATTGAAGAAGAGACGAAAAAACATGAAAGTATAAAAAACAAGCACATAACGATTTTTTTTTTGAATAAAATGACTGTTCCTTTCATTCAATATTAATAACATTACTTTGAACATTAAAGTAAAATGTTAATACTACAAACATATTTGCTGCTGCAGCCAATAAATCAATCAGTAAACGCAACATTTTAGCAGCACTACTTGAGAAAAGTCATGTGTGGAGGTCATGAACTAGAGAAAAATAGAAAATTATGATTTTTCTTGTCAATAGAGGTTTTAATGGATATATAAAGTGAAAAACAAATGGAAAAAGTAGCTATGTTTTTATTTTATTTTATGTTTGTTTCTATAGATTTTATTGTTTTGAAATGTATCTACTTAAACTTCATACAATTGAATACTAAAAAAAGCATTAGTTAACGAACTCGTGGGAACCTATTCTGTAAATTAATTTAATATTTTAATATTTTGTGTATAGTATATGTTTTTTCGCGATGCTTATGCTTATTTTACATTAAGGAAACCAGCGAAAATAAAATCCGTGACCCAACAAAATTCTTTGATTTTTTTGGGTCGCGGAAAATCGAAAGAGCACCGGTAATCTTTTGTCAATGTTTTACAACAATATCACTTCTTCTCTTCTGAAAGAAATTTGAGATTTACTCGCAGACAATCACACCTTCCTCTCTCTGATTCAGCGTCAATTAATTGGAAATATCAAGTGAGGAAACAGGTAAAGTCATTTTGAAAATCGACAGCAACAAAGGTCCTGGGCCTGATCTTCTTCCCCCGGCTTTCTTGCGTATGTATGTCCAATAGCTTATAGCTCCTTTGCATATTTTCTTTAAAAGGTTCCAAACTTTCGTATTTCTCACAAATATACAATAATATACAAAAATAACCATAGACCTTATATAAGAGATTATAGGGGCATTATCATTTTCTCTTTAATTCCGAATATTTTTGAAAATGTTTTCTACGATAAACTTTCCGCACTTGTTGAGCATACAAACGAGCATACAAAAGGCAACCGTACAAAAGGCGGCTCAACTATCATGGATTTTATAGTCCTAGTCCCGAACGTTCTGTGTAAAATGGAGAAAAGATATTAAATTGACACAGTCTAGATCGACTTAAGTACTCGTAAGTATTTTGACAGAGTCGACCATTCTACCTTATTTGTTTAAATTTGACGATGTCAGAGGAAGCGAAGGTCGTACCAAAAAGTTTATTTTTGAGCGTGAGATTGCATCCTATGAGTCTCTTGTGGATTCACCTCACTTTTCAAACAAACATTTTGCCTATTCACAGTCCCATTGAGCCAAAAATCAGGCTAATCCTAAACACGATATTTCGATTTGTTGGATTATTTTAAATTTTTTTGGTGTCATATTTATACAATCAGTACAATTTTTACAATCACTACGAAGACGAAGTCCGTACAGGTTAAGGATAATCCTAGTTTTTTCACAAGGTAAGTATACGGGCAAAAATTAGGATTTGTGATTAGTACCGAATTTCGTACATACATACAAATTTCCATGTGTATCTTACGTTCCATACATATTCGCTTATAGAGACAATTCGGTTATGCTGAATATCCTTTTTTTCGCGTAAACAAACATAGAAATAGAGCTTAGATCTAATTATTTGAGTGACGCCAAAATCCAAATTTCATCGTTGATCGAAATTCTAAAGGGTATAAAACTAGCTGTCATATAGAAGGCCGATCGCAAAAGCAATTAACCGTACAAGATAGTGAGCTTAATGTACTTTTTCTCGACCAGTCAACGTACATTTTTCGGCCAATATTAGTACCTTAATACCTATCAGATCGCAAGTCGCGACCGGCCTTCTATAATCCCTAATCAAAATTAAATTAAAATCTGCTATAAAATAAGTCAATAGCTGCGTTTAATGACTCCGAATAAAGAGCAGAAAATCTCAAGGAAAGTTAAAATACAGCAGTTGTCAAAAAAGTCGAGCAAGTTAGAACGATTGAGAGGCAAAAAAAGTTGAGCAAGTTAGGATAATTGAGAGGCAGTTCTTAGAGTTGATCGCTCTCAACCTGTCAATTCAACCTGTCAATTCACTAATAAAAAACTCTACTTCAGTCACAGTTTTAACTTGCTCTAGAAAAAAGGTTTAAAGGCAGAAATCGTGCTCTAAATTGCTCTAGTTCAATGAAAGCAACTTTGTGCAAGTTAGAGCAGCCGATTTGCTCATGAAACACATTTTGCTGATATATCGAAACCTGGCTCAACCAAGATTCAACGTGGATCCAAAAGTTTGTTATGAAACGACAACAGAAGCTTTCATTCAAGGAGTACATGATGCAGAACTTAAACAAACACTTCATTTTGCTGACAGACGGACGCTGAAGGATTCCTTAGAGAACGTCATAGCCTACAAATTGGTGATGTTGGCGTCCCGTGGTTACATTAGGGCTCGTGAAGTGTACGAGAAATGCGTTTGCCAAAGAGGCAATATCGCCAAGGAGCCAACGGCAGACTGAGCTACTCAATATTGAAATTGAGGAGAAAACGGACTTTTGGGGTTTAATTACAGAAACAAAAGAAAACCAACAATTTGACAAGGGTATGAAACAAGAAGGTAAGAAAGTATTGAGGCTGTTTCAGTGAACATAGCCGACTCTTCTTAGGAACAGGCAGGAAACCAGTAAGACTACAGGCTGGTTCACGAAACTGTTGACTCAAGGACTACAGGCTGGTTCACGAAACTGTTGATGCCCCAACCAACATCAGAGTCTCCAGACTGTATCAACTCGAGAATAACTTAAGTCTGCTAAGATAAATTTACAACAAGCTGTCTAATATCATCCATTAATACGGGAGCAACGAAGTCGATCTTGTAAACGCGCTTGGTGAAAACCTGGAAACTTACGTACTTCAGACGGCTACGGGTAAATCTACACTTGTACACGGGGAAACTACTCATCAAATTGAATTGAAATTTTTTTTATTATATGTTGATTGTACATTCTTAGCCTAACATAAAATTTAATTGGCAAAGAAAACTATATATCTAGCGGTTAACTCTCATTGACTTTACTGTTTCTTCGACACAATTATTATTATTTACACGCTAATGGTATTACCCAGTTTGTATAGCTGCTGTAATCAACCTGGCAATAATTTGCTTAAAATCTACCTTACACTATAATTACGATATAACTTATGCCTAATTATGATTAACTAAGCCTGATTAGACCTAAATCTTAGCCTAGGCCTTAGATCTAAGTCCTTCTGTTCGTTGGAAGGCCCATGTAATCGAAAAGCGCATTCATAAGCTGCCACTACAATGCTATCTTCGCGGGGAGTAAATATGGCTTATTAGAGTCACCTGTACGATCTAGTGACCGAATCAATCCATTCTCATGTCTGTCTGTCTGTCCGTAGAATCGTGTCGTTAATTCTACAGCTCGGTCTATAATTGGCTTCAGACCCGATTCCCACTAGAGGAGAAGAAAGAAATTACTCGACAGGTACGAATTTGCGATATAGTATTCCACCATCGATTCCTGACAGTAGAAACAACGGACGAATGCATACTTGTAATTAGCTTCCTGGCTCCTCAAGGTTTCAGCCCCGGTTAAGGAGAAAGGGTGATCAAGTGGAAGAACGTAGGCAACCGGAAGGGAAACGATTAGCTAACAATCATCGTTTACGAAAACACAAAGGTGCCAAAGTCGTCGAAAAACATCATATGGTCCCGATTTGATGGTGATCCTGGGGATCCCCAAATCTTCATTATTGATCCAACCCAAACACCAGCAATCAGCAGCCTTATGGTGGCATGGAACCTAATTAGAATCACGGATGGAAGTTGTGTTCTCATAAAAGTGCTGGATTTTGGTGGAGTACGAGAGAACAGTTAAGGAAGGTGAGGTAAAGAAACGTGTTCGAAGTGGAAAAACATCACAATTTTTTAGGCAAATTCTACTGCTAACTTTCTTGGAAAATCAATATAAGTTTCTGCTCAGCTCTTCTCCAAAAAGTAAAAGCTTCAGCTATGGAATCCCGTTGTCGTGGTAGTCAGTGACGGCTCGTAGCATAAAAATTTGGGCTGGCCAAAACGGAAGTTATATTTCATAAGTAAAAAAAGCAAATAAAATTTGATCTGCGTTCAAAAAAATGTTCCAATAAAAACCAAACTCTTTCAAATCGATTTGCAAACTCCGATTCCAACCTACTTTTTAGTCCTATATTACTGTGCTTGAGCATGGTTGTCAAGAAAGATAAAGGATGTAATTGGGGGAGGAGAAAGACAAGTGTATTATAAAATAATGAGTCTTAAAAAAAATAATTTTATAAAATTGGCAATCATGCGCAAAAACTAATTTTCTAAAGCGTATACATACTACAAAACAATAACATTTTTGATATTCATTCTTTCATATTATGGTTTTAACCACCGTGAAATAATTGATTGCTTCAGCATAAAAAATATAATTTTTCTTGAACTAATTTTCGTTATTTTGTTTTTAATGACAAAGTATTAGAACGTCATTGAGCTTCAAGCCAAATGTATTCAAAAGATAAAAACCTATCTTCAACTGAAAATTTATTTATCATACCACGTCATACCAAATGGATTCCTAGTTTTCAAAGCTCAGAAACTGTTCATTATGAATTTCACAAATAAGCCAAGAATATTAATCATAAAATGCTACGTACGAATACGTCGAACTTTTCTTTGGATTAAGTTTTCTAAGTTTTTTCATTAAGTTTTTTTTTTCCAAAAACAGATGATTTGTTTTTCCATCACCATCTATATAATCACTACACTCTCCGACATAAAACATAAAATCGATTAAAAAGCCAACATACATCAACATCGACTTATTACCTTTACATACACTGGGCATTCTACAGTAAGAAAACTCGTACTTGACCTTTTTCTATTCATACAATGCTATTTAACAGAAAATAAATCTCTTCAGAAACAGATAACATCCTAAGATCGACTAAAGAGTAACATAACAGAGTGTTTGCGTTGCATGCTGATCTTAACCATTGCCTCATCTGCAGAGATTTTCCTACACCCCCCTAACACCCCCCTAATACCCACCCTGGAAAGTGCATACACCCCCCCTAACACGGACAATTTTCCTACACAAAGGGACCTTTGTGTCCTTTGTTCGAAAGGGACACCCCTCCTAAAATTCTGAGCACACCCCCCATGAAAAATTCCTGAGAAAACCCCTGCTCATCTGTATGCGGGGTGTAAAATTTGCTACAAAGCACCCAATTTAATAGTTAGTATGACAACAAAATTTCGAATGGTGGCTATCTGCAGAGTTTTGTGTAGCGTAGACTGTAATCAGACTTGCTGGGTATCATGCAGCTACAGTTTCGCTGGGTGGATGATGCAAGTCATATCTTCAGATAAGAACACCCACGAAGAAAAATCAGATATGCGAGCAAACTTCATATCAAATGTTTAGTCTGCGAGATAAGAACTCGCAGAGATGCAAATCGAATCAGCAATTTCCGTAAAGATTGTTATCTTATTTTTCGCACGCAATATCATATAAAAGCGATTGTAAGAGTTTACTCGAGTTAGTTCTCAATAAGTAGTTGACAAAAGAATAAAAGATTAATACAAATCTTGTGTTAAAATTAATTGTCGAAGGGACCGCGGAAGGTCCATTAACTTCGTTGTTTTTTTGGAATGATGTAGGTTGGGGGGATCGTTAACTGGCTGCTGTGTCGTGGGGGTGATGTAATTTTTTGATGTTTTGCTCAAGAGGCCGCTTACACAAACCAGGATTAAAGCAAGATTGAGACGAAAACAGACGAATCCAAACGGGTCGTTTACTCGCTTAAACCATACAATTTCGATGTAATTCCTGTTTTGATTTGAGATTGTACACGCAGCTTATGAAAAACTTAAGATTGAATGAGGGAGGTATAAATAAGAAATCAATTTATAGTAGTAAAGTGCTTAACATTAATTATTTATCTTTTTTATTTTTGGGTGAAATTAGTCAATTCTTTTGGTACGGCCGGGCCAACCCTTCCGCCCCTGACGAGCCGCCACTGATGGTAGTTCAAATGTACTCTTCAGTAAACCGGGTACTTGACACAGGTCAATTATCTTATCGAATGTGACTGCACTGATTAAGTTCACACTGATTTTGAAGTGCGTGAAGAAAACTTGGACGAATCCTTTGTGAATTCACTATTACTTGCTACTACTTAGGCTATTATTTCTTTAGGAAAATGACAAGCTTTACTATCTGGCTGAAAGATACCCAACGTTTTGTCATAAGGAGCTTAATAATGTTTCAATATTTCGATGAGAGGACCTCTTAGCTCTTGATAAAGAAATTTCCCATTCCTTTGGTATTATTATTGCTCGGGACGTAAAATTTTCGCACATTCTATCCTTAAAACTTTTTCAACCAGCCCTGGCATTCGATTCTGCACCCTCGAGGCAAAAACTCACAAACAACGTTCTAAAATCATCTATCTAAAACGATCTTAATACCTCAGAGAGTATATCTCAAATCCAAGCTCATAAATTTCAATGAAACATCATCCGTTAACAAAATCAACGAACCACTTCTCGCATCCAATGTATAAAACGTTCAAAAACAAACACCTACACTATGTAACAGCAGAGCCCAGCTAAATATTCGCTACCGTGATGCTTTTTCCAAACTTTTTTCTCCATGAATAATAGTTAGTTTGCAATAATAGTAAGCTCGCAGACGCCTCTGGTGGTGCTCACAATAATCATCATCATCACCATCATCAACGACGAGGCAAAGAAGTGAAGATTCACTCATTCTGCTTGCGGTATTGCGCCAACACGTACAGTGCGAATCGTGGATCCGGTGTCGAATAGTTTAGCCATTCTTGAGTATAAATTCCTAGGGCAGACATACTGTGAATCTAATCGCGAACTGACCGTTGTCCTTGTTGCTATCGCTACTTCGAATTCAATTGAAGATTCTCGTGTGTTTTGGGTGTACCGCAAAAAGCCTTACGTACATCGAAGGCGTCCCAGCTATAGAAACTCTAAAATACTATGGTTGAGCGGCTTTCCATTCTACTTACGGCAAGCGTGATCGAAAGAATAGTGCAATTAGGTGTTTTCCAATGCTGAACTGAAGTAATTAGTTTAAATCCAGACAAAGTAGATCTGAAGCAAAAAATGGCAAGATCGCTCGCAAGCTTTACAGTGAACCTTATTCGCATTTATCTATAAATCTTCCGATTTGACCTTAAGACTTCTTAGTTTGTTTTGCATTGTGTGTTAATTTCAGTAGTTCAAGTGTGAAATTGTATAACGATCATTTCGGGCTGCAAATCTAATCTCGGCAAATGAAGCAGTTACTCAGGTGCTAGACGGCTTAGTGCACCAAAAATGTCAGTTACTTGCTTCGAAAGCGTCTTACGGTTACGGTGCAAAAACATTCTTGCTGTTTGAATGCGATTCGTTGCAAAGAGGAAGAGGAATGTGAATGCCTTTAAAATGCCTGGCGGTCTAACGCTATTCATTTAATGCGAAAATATGATGTTTGCCTGGCTAATTGGTGCATAAAAATTTCGTTGGTTCTGCTACGTTCAATATACATACATATGTACTTTGGCGCACGTTTTCTAATGCCTTTCAATCATGTTCATAGTCAACGTTTTTTTTTCTTGGCGCTTTCCGCCACGCGGGCCGAGTTTGATAAATGGTTTTTGTGAAATCCGATTGGCGTGATGGAAGAATTGAATAGAATGCAATTATATAGAAAACGTCTATTATGTTCGTAAAGAAAACACTATGGTCCTAGATAAAGTGATTGTAGTTATACTATGCTGCTTATGCGTTACGAGCTACGGATTTCATATTAGTGTCAAGAGGAAAGGATATACACAGCTGGGAGACATTAAGGTGAGTTGAATTAAAATAAGACTAAGCGTATGTAATTAGAAAACAAAACTCTAGCGCATCAGAACCGCTAGAAAACTGATTTTGATACAAACAACTGTGGAAAACGTAATACGCTTTTTTGTAGTACCATATCAACCATTACTTACCCAAAGCAACAAAAACCATTTCTCGACAGCATCCCCTATAGCATAAATGATGAAAATGTTCAGTGCTGATAACACTTTTCCAACGAAGCAGCAATAAGTCTACCAACATATCCTTTATTTTCGTTTTCATCCGAGGATTTCATCGAAAGTTTCAGCGATTAAACGATAGTTGAGGCTGCCATCCGAAAAGTTTTCAAATCTCGGAAAATTTAAACATTGGTTCCTTATTTTTATTGTAAATGCTTTGCATTTAAAAATTTGATGGAAATATCTGCCGGTGCAATATTAACAAAAATGTCTGGTGCTGGTAACCCTTTGTGAGCCGCATAACCAAAAATATACCAAATATGCTGCACGTTAAGTTGAACCTACCCTGTTAATTTCGTTTCGATTGAATGACTGCGCTGGAAGTTATAACGGTGAAAAAAATTTTAGGGCTACCACCCGCAATTTTTCTTCAAATTTTTGCAACCTCAATATTTATTGTTGATTGCCATTGCATATTTGCAAATTTAATGACAAAACCGCTTAGTAAAGAAATGCCAAAAAAAAAACTACAAAAATTACCATAGCTGGCAGCCCTCTCATGATTTTTCTATAAAATTCCTGCGAAAATTGGCTTACAATAAGGTCTATATACTATATTAACTTCGTATTTATTTCAAGACTGGTTCGGAAGTTATAGGGGAAAAAGTTTTATTTTGCTGAGCAAATTTACAAGATTTAGGAGACAAAATTGACTATAGCTGGCAATTCTATTCTAATTTTTCAAATGCTACCAAATGCGGTTTAAGGTGAAGTTCAAGAACTTTGTAAATTTTTGTTAAAATTTGCTGGCTGGATTGGAAGCTGTTTTTTTTCGTAGTGATTTTTCAAGATGGCACCACTGACACAGCGTTGCTCGCATTTCAAAGTCACTTCTATCAGGTTTGGTCCTAGCCTAGGACTCTTAGGTAATACCAACATGTTCTGTGAATTTCATAACGATCTGATTATCCGGTCGTCAGTTCTCGTGGACAGAAGTTTGAAGTGCTGATAATAGAGGTTCTTGTGCAACTCGTAATTTTGAAAATTTTACATTGACATGGTGGAAAAAAGTTGAAATTTATCAATAATTTGAATTTTGAATCAAAAAGCAAAAAAATTCAGAAGAGTCGATTATTTTACGTGCCTGCCATAGCTATATAGTTGCGCGCACAATTTTTTACCTACTTTTAGGCACTCAGCGCCCACAAATGGTTAATAATTTCCAATTTTTTTTTTATCATAAACAAACAAAAAACATAATTAGTTTTTATTTCCATTACTTACTTCTAACAATAATGTACTCTGCATAGAAATATAGAGGTACCTGAAAATTCACTAAAATGCCCGGTTAAAGATATAATAATTTTTATAAATCACTGCACTAGTCCTTATATACATCTATGTCCTCCGAAAATGCCAGCTCAATCGGGTCGGCCACTCCAGAGATTATCTCCCTCAATCGTTTTGCTGATATATATATATATATATATATATATATATATATATATATATATATATATATATATATATATATATATATATATATATGTATATATATATATATATATATATATATATATATATATATATATATATATATATATATATATATATATATATACATATATATAAAGAAATATGATTTTTCGCCAAAACGAGTTTTTTCTTCGAAAATTAGTAAAAATTTCATTTGACAATTCTACAAGGAAAGGAGTTAAACTTCTTGTAACTGAAATGAATGTTGGTAGGGCGCAGTGTTAAATAAACGTGGAAAGTTTGAACATTTTATTATATCTACTACATATTTACTTTTCACTGATGCAAGATTGTCATTGGTGCGCGAAAATGCTGAAAACCCACTTTCGGTCACGATCTACATATTTTGTTAGGTGAAAAGTTTAATGTGTTTTTCACAGTATAAGCAAGAGAATTCAAAACTATAGTTTTTAAACATCTCAGGGATCAATTTTATTAAATATAGCTGTTATTCGATTAAATGACCTCATTAATGGTATTTGAGTTTGGGGTGATTGAGCACAAATTTGTCAAGCACATTAACGATGCCTGGAATAATATCGAAGCTGAAGCAGGCAGATAACATTAATCTTCTCGACGCAAGTGGTAAACTGTTAAGAAGTTTGAGACGATATTCGTATGGTAATGATCTATGATCTAGGGAGTTCAGTTTATGCTGAAAAAAGAAGCGTCAGATGGTGACTTCATGAAATGAAAAACTTTTAGGTCATTCGCATTTAGTAAATAGGGAATGTTATATGAACCTCTGATAGGTCTGATAAAAAAATATTAAAAATAAGAGGACGAAGATGAATTCCATCAGGTACACCAGAGTTAGCTCGGGCTTTTTTTCTTTTTAGAAAAAAGACCTTGAAATTTCACATATTGTAAACGATCGTGGCCGTTTTAGTACAGATCCTTCAATTCCATATTGCTACAGCTTGGAGAACGTATTGGAATAATTAACTCGATAGAATGCTTTATTAAAGTCTGTATGGATTGCATCAGTTTGATCACCTTTCTCGATTTTTTTTCAAAAAACCGGAAACAAGCATTAAGTGGTGGATGAACGTCATTATCACATATAATGGTAGAACAACGTAATTTTCGAACTTTCTTATAGCACCTCCAGTGGTCACAGGCTCCAGAAAGGCAAGTACAGCATCAGCTGGAAGTCAGACTATGGCAAAAAGGTGCTTTTCGATAAGCTGAACCGTTGTGAAACACTAGATTATGAGGTACAGGAATCTCAGGAAGAACACCACTGGTGAAGAAGGTTTCTGCCTGATGCTTGTACTTGACCAGAGAAGTTTCTCGATGCTCAAGGATAGATACCGAACGATCCTGACCTACTTCTTGTATGCGGTTCAATTTAACCTGATCAAAAAAAATGTGAAGCAGCTTTTCTCTGTGCCCATCTATTGATATGTCTCCAAAACAAAGCGCTAGGGTCTAGTGGTAATTCTCTCCTATAGAGTTTTTGTCACTGAAGTCACGCGAACTTTGCCTAGGAGTTCCTGCAAAGGGGTTCGTCGACATCCTTTTTAGATGTAAATGCATCAAATTTGTTCACATCAACTTACAGCGTGTCGAAACCTAGTCCTTTCTTCTGAGCGAAAAATTGGCAAAACTGCAAGCTTCCCCTATATTGCACTTGTACAGGAAGGTTCAATGGGTTCCATGCAACAGGATCTAAGTACTCATTTCAATCAAAGGAGCAAAGTTATTTTATGATGAAAGATCAATAAGGTCGAGGACTTGTGTTCTGGTTTCCAATCTGCTTGATGCGACGACCTGTCCTTTTCGGGACCTGTCTGTGGTTGTCGTGCATCACCGGGAAAATGGTCGGTTGAAACGCGTGATTGTCGCCTCAACTTACTGTCTTTTTGACTCTTTATTCCCGCCACCAGCACAAGAGCTGAAGAAACTAGTCCAGTACGCTGAATTGGAGAGACTGGATCTTCTGGTAGGTGGCGATGCTGGGATAGCAGCAAATGCAACGCCAGAGGAGACAGACTCTTTGATTTAATAATTTGAACGGGGCTAATGACTGCAAACATTGTGATTTGTCCCACCTTAATTATCCCTATTGAAAGGGCGGCTACTTCGTGAGAAGGTACGAAGTAATCTTCCAGAGCAGGAGTGACTGGGAGGATCCAGATGCCTATATGAAGGAATACTCCGAGGTCTTCTTTACGGGCGGCTCAAAGACAGACGTAAGATCTGGGGCTGGTGTCTAAACGTATTGTTATTTGCAGTGACAGTCAAGCTGCGCTGACGGCGCTGCATAGACCCCTGACTTATTCGGAAATTTCCCAAGAGTGCAGGGCACGATTGAACTCTGTCATAAGATTCAATAGGGTGCATCTGCTCTGGGTACCGGGGCACTGTGGTGTTGAGGGTAGTGAAATTGCCTAAGCCATTGCGAAGCAAGGTTTGTCGCTTCCTCAACAGCGCCTTGGGTGTGAAGACCGCGTCTGCACATGCCATTCTTCGGAAGTGGGTAGTTGACGCTCACAAAGATAGATGGATGTCTTCTGATGTGGCCAGGCATACGCAGGTCTTCCTCTCAGAGCTCAGGCATGCGACTGCGGGACTTCTACTCAACAAGAGCAAGAAAATTTGCAGAGCCATGACATACATTCTGACTGGACATAATTGCCTAAGAGGACATGTGTACCGAATAGGTGTTGTGCAGGATGACCTCTGTACAGGATGACCTCTGTACAGGATGACCTCTGTTCATTCTGCCTAGAAGAGGCTGACTCTGCGGAGCATTTTCTCTGTGAATGTCCAGTGTTTGCGCGTCTCAGATATCAAAGCTTTGGCTGCAGAAGAAAGCCTCTTTTCACCTATCAGTGATCATAGATTTTGTTAGAAAGTTCCGGAAGCTATGGTAGGTGGGGCGTAATTACAATGGGTCTTTTGGCTTTAGTGCTTAGAGGTACCAAGCACCGCTCCTCCAACCCACACACACACACACACACACACACACACACACACACACAAAGAGGTGGCTATTGCCATATCACTATGTTCATCTGGAATAGTTAGATTTATAACTGGATGCCACATATTGGATGATGTCCCTTCTCGGATCAACGCTACTTGTTCTCTATAGCCAAGAATTCAACATCCGTGGTGAAGAAAAGAAATCTAAGAATCACTGATTGAGCTAAGTTCAATGGACTTCTTGTAGACAGTGCGTGTCCTAGTGGTAGGATAAAGTGGCTAAAGTCAACAGAAGCCCGGTTGACACCCGTACTGAACAGAAACATAACAGGCAGCTATGAAGAGACTTGTCCAATCAGTAACAATAGATGCGGCAAGGCTGTTCCCTGGTAAAACGGGGAGCTGCAGAAGCTCAGGAAGACTAACTCCTGAATCGAGCTTGTAAGTGTGACATTGAGAATGACTGGAACGCGTACAGATCCTCGGAAAGAATTTATAAAAAATTGGTGAAGGTCTAAAAATTGGGAGTAATTGAGATTATTCTGTTAGGGCCTGAAAGGTCCACAAGAAATTTCGAGGCTTTGCAATGTCCTAGAGTAGGATCAATCAGCTATGCTGGTCCCTCTAAAATGTTCGGACGGCGATTTTACGAAGCTCGAAAAAGAACCTCTACAGACTTTAATTGGGACTCACTTTCAGTGATTCAAATGCAGAAGGCATCTGCACTTTTGACTAAAGGTCCTGCTCTACGCACCAGTGCGAAATTCTGGTACACAGCTTTATCTGTGGTCACCAGTAAAAAGGTCAAGGATACAACCATGTCCCTTGGGCCTAGATGGCATCTAACCGCTTAGGCTAAGGGGGAGATTTGACCACCTGGAGACAAACTCAAGAGAAATCTTTTGAGCATGCCTAGTTATAAGGTATGTCCTGTTACCTTGACGAAAAGCTAAGGTATCTATATTTAAGCCGGAGAGAGATGACTATTCATATCTAAGGAACATTAGCTTAACTGAACACATACGCACTAGGGCGCTGAAGTCTTACCCCTTGAATGATGAGTAACATGCGTACCAGCAAGCAAAATCATGCAAATCGACTCTTCATCTACTGGTTTCAAGAATTGAGGGAACGATCTCAAATAGTGAGTATGCAATGGGGGTCTTTGTGGACATTGAAGGAGTCTTTGACTATGCACCTTTTGTGGAGCTATGTGAAGCTGCAAAAGCTCATAGCGTTGATGACGTCTTAGTTAAGTGGATACATACTATGCTGACGCAGAGATTGTTGCTATCGGTTGCCGGATCCAACTGCTACTGAGAATGGAGGTGACAAAAAGATGCCCTTGAGGGGGTGTCTCAACGAAGATTAGATCTAAGTGACAGTCGGTATTCAAGGTAGGGCCTAAAGGTGAATTTTTTTAAGATAAAACGTGTTTTGAACATATTATTACTTCTTGATATCAAAAGTACAACTCTTTAAATTTCAGATGAAGTCAAATATCTAGGAGTAATCTGGGACAAAAAACTTCTCTGAAAGAATCATGTGGAAGTGCAGCTTACTCGAGCTTTAAATGCTTTCGTATAGTGGAAGAGATTTTGCCACCATTTCGGATCTTCAGCTTCATGTAACTATATAGATCTGCATAACAACCATAAGGCCGATTGTCACGTACGGATTCGTAGTGTGGTGGACTATTGTGAAGCAATTGTATGCTCGCAAGAAGTTAATCACGCTGCAAATGACACTGTGCTTGGGTATCTGTGGTGACATGAATACTACTCTGAATGGGGCTTTTGATGCGAGTCTCAATCTGACTCATCTCGACAGTCAAATTCAGAGTGTGACGATGAGCTTTGCCCATAGACTGACAAGTGGGCCTCTTCCATAGATATGAGAGAATGTGGATACAAAATGGCTATCCGTGTACCCATTCGTGAATGTGCCTTTTTTAATACACGCACAACATTACTCTCTCACAAAAATTCCACTCAGTGCGCCCCTTTCTACCGCACTCACAACAGAAAAGCCTTAATGCTGTGTCTTAATGCTGTGAACACTAGATTGGTGTAAAAGCGTGCAAAGGGAAACACGGAAAGAAACGTCAATGTCAGGTTAATTTGAGTCGGGGACTGAGAGCATTGACTTTTAGTCAAAATTTGTCAAATAAATTTTGGAAATTTTTCGGCGAAATAGTGCGATAATGAAGTGCCACGTTCCAGACTGCAAAAGTAGCTACCGAAGTGCTTCGCAGGAGATATCGTATTTCGGGTAAGTAAAATTAACCTTCGGCTTCAATGTCGTATAGTTTTTGTGTGAAATCATAATTAATTTCATCCACAAAAAGCATTTTAATCTCCACTCACCGGCTCGGGCAAAGAAATGTCAAACGACGTTCAAAATGGCGATCTCTCGTGGTTTTTACATGAGTGTTACCATATGAACTGTGTAGGGCAAACACCAGTACCTCATTCTCACACCAGTAAGCAAAAAGTCGAAAATTAGCACATTTCTTTCGGTCGATTTCTAATCCATTCTCTCTTATATCTGTGGCTTCTTCTCTCGGAGAGCACGTTTCTGTTTTCCAAACAGAAATATTTGCTACCTTGAGAGCTACCTGCTGGGCAATTGAAGAAAAATGGAAGTGAAAAAATATCGCTATTTGCAGTCAGTGGCGGCTCGACACAAAAACACTATTATAAGGTATACGCGGATACCAACAAGAAATATCTATTTTACTTTAGCTCAGTGGTGGCTCTTCAGGGTGGGCCAGGCGGGCCGGGCCCACCCTGACGAGCCGCCACTGTTTGCAGTGACAGTCAAACTGCGCTGCTGGCGATTCGTAGATCCCTGACTTCTTCGGAAATTGCCCAAGAGTGCAGGACACGATTGGATTCTGTCGCCAGATTCAATAAAGCGCATCTGCTGTGGATACTGTGGTACTGTGCTGTTGTGCGAAATAAAATTGCTGACGCCATTGATGATGCTTCCACTACAGGTCTCTGAACCCACCTTGAGCATACCGAGTGCATCTGCACATGCCATTTTTGTGAAGTAGGGAGCTGCAACCAAAGAAAAATCGATGTTTTCTGATTTGGCTAGGTACACTAAGGTCTTCCTTTCAGATGCCTACTCAACAAGAGGATGAAAATTTGCAGACTCATGACAAGCACACTGATTGAATACAACACCTAAGAGGACATATCTACCGAATAGGTGTTGTCTGTCGACCTTGACAAGGAGGAGCTGACTCTTCGTAATATTTTCTCTATGAATTTCAGCTTTTCCATTTCTCAGATAACAATACTTGGGCTGGGATTTGGCACACATGCAGAAGGTGACCCCTTTGCCTCTATCATTGATCCTAGGTTTCGTTAAGAAATATGCAAAACTATAGTAGGCTAGGTGTACGATTTCAATGGGCCTTTTAGCCTAAGTGCTTATAGGTGTCAGTTGCCTCCCCGCTAATCCTCATACAGACAGGTTGGCTATAATAAGGAGAAGGGTTAGTAGAACATGCATTCCAAATCCATACAATTCGTCTACACTTCTTCGAAAACTAGTTTTCCTACTGATTTTTTTACACCTGGATACACAAATATAAAACATATATTTTCCTTAAATCTAAAATTTGTTCTATTTTTTTATTTTGATTGGATATAAAATCATTACTAGAGTCGTGAGCAGGATTGTTTTAAAATCGAAATTCTATATCGATCGATACTTTCATCTATTGAACAAAAATTTTTTCTCTTTTACTCGGGACTACTTAGTATTTATAGATAAATTGGTCAATTATTAGCAAGTGAACAAATGAAAACGAGAGAGAGTAACGAAATTATTCACAGATTTCCGGCCTGATAACGAAATTTAATTTAACAAAATCAAATTTTTCCCTTTTGCATACGACAATTTATAAACGAAAATCAAAAATTTTCTTTTCACCGCATTTAATTCCATTGTTTTCTTCATCTCTGTCATCTTCAATTTCCCCATATTATCATATTCGTTATCGCTTATTTTGCCTTCCTTTCGAAAAGCTGACAATAGCGTTCTGCGTGCACTAATCCATGGTACTAGTCAGGGTAATTGCTTTGTCACAGTTTCAAACATAAACATTGTGCTATCTATCGTTCGTTTTGCCTAGATCGCTCCAGCAGCATCACAAACCCATACCACGGGTCATTATTACTCGGGTGAAAACGACACATACGGGCATGGAAAAAATCAAGAACACCTGTATCCATACGATTAAGCTACATAAGTCAAGGTTAAAATGCCAATCAACTTGGCATGACGATGAATTGTTTTGTTTCGCTTATTTTTGCGCGACAAAAAATAAAGGAGAAGAAGCACGAATTATGCCTAGAAAGTCACAAGTATGATATTTAGTTCATAAAACAATAATTTTTTGAATATTTATTTTGCGTTCTTCCATTCGATCTTGAGGGATAGAATAGTTTCATTAATTTTATCGTCACTTTACTCATCAAAGTAGCAGTAAAAATTCCGAATGACGAGATCTTCCGCGTATCTATCAAGAAGAATAACAATTCGTCAAGAATTTGCCGGGCTTAGATATACTGAAAAAGTTTAATTACTGAGAAATAGCTGTAGTCTTTGGATAATTAAAGTTGTCAGAACTAATTCGAGCATGGTGGTAGTTAAGAGTTCATTGGTCTACAAGAGGTAGTGTGGATTAAATGACCCTTACTAAAAAACATTAGAAATAGTTTGTAGATATTTCACACAGTACTTGTCGAAAGATAGTGAAGATTATGCGGGAAAATAAAAATGTTCGCCTTCGAATAATCTGCAGTGATTTATATGGTAACTAGATATCTTTTTACATGCTTCATCAACGAATCTTTGGCGATGTTTAACAAACTCAAAATGTCCTGGAAATTGTAAGCTATACTATTTATCGATTTTCATTCTTGTGCCATATAACTGAAAATCATCCATTGATAATTCTGTTGCATGACTAGTGGCTATCCAATTTTTTGTTGGTATCATATTTGCTATCATATTTGCTCATTTTATTTTGATGTTTCGTCAGCTACAGTTGGTTGCGATTTGGACTTGGGAATTTGTTGAATGTGATCAGGTATAGTTATTTAGATTCTTTAGTTAATAATAATATATCCGGCTTGTTGTCTATTTTAGATTTTTTTGTCTTTCTTTCGATTTCACTATCTGCATTTCATGGCCTGATTTATAAGAATATTTCATCGATTTTTGCTGAAAATGCAACTGAATTTTCGAGTAGTTGCAAAGTACTTATGTAAAGTCCTTATACGCAAATTATAGCATGAATTTTATTCATAATTTACGTGTTGCACGTGATACATGATGTATACTGGGTAAAAGCTAAATTCTCTAAAAACTATCTCTCGGTTATCCTCTTGTCGTGCGTTCCATGTGGTAGCCGTTACATGCCACTGAAATGCAGCGAAGGACCAGACACATGAGCAAATTCCCTATTAGCCATTAATTCTTAGTGCTTCTATGCTTGAACGTATATGATTTGTTCCAGAGGTGGCACGTCGTTGGACCCACAGAAAGCAGTGCTTCTCTTGATAAAGTCTCTTCACACAAGCAAAACATAATTTAATAACATATTGAAATTCAAAGCAAATTATTTGATTTTATGCGGCGAATGTACAAAATCAAATGAAATCTTACAAAACTCCATTAATGCTTTATGTGAAATAACTTTTTTTTAACAGTCAAAGTACACTGCTTTAAAAGTAATTTTAACAGTCAAAGTACACTGCTTTAAAAGTAACTTTACAGCAGCGCAATGGAAACTCATGTTTTCGGTCAAAACCACAAGCATTGCCTGTCGTTCTAAGCCATATCATTGGAGTGTTTTGAAATATGCTACACAGAGAACTGAAGTGACCTTGCTTCATTGCACGTTCTAACGATGTGCGCATACATCTAATAACAAACAGTACACAATTGAAGGTCATAAAACTTTGCTATGAATTTTCCCAATTAGCAGCGCGGACATAGCTCAGCTCACCGCGCCTTCTCGTGTCGAGCAATTAAAAAAAAACTCTAGCGCACCTGAACCGCTAGAAACACTAATGTTCGAAGAACAGTAGAAGAATCGTGCAGATTTTGAGTGCATATTCTACCACACGAGCTGCTTATTACAGCCAAAATGTTTCAAACACCACGTTTTACTTTGGTCTCAAGAATGCATTATAACTCATATGGTAGAAGGTTTCAGATATTACCACTGGCATGAATATCAACGTTTATGAGAACAAAACACAGTTGTTTATTTCACAAAACTTTGAAAGCAGCATCTCATATAACATCAATGAAGAAAATGCTCAGTGCCTGCAGCACTGTAACTGAAGTTGGTGTTTGGGGCTGCGATCCGAAAAATTTGCAGAACTTTGGGAATTGAAACATCGGTTATTCATTTTCAGTGTAAATGTTTCCGTTATGAATACTAACTGTAAACATTTATTGATACAAAAATAGCACAACCGACTGGTGCTGGCAACCTTTCGCCAGTATCAAAGCCAAGAATATATCACATCTGCTTCACGTTGTTATATTACATTCGAAGTTATAGGAGTATAAAGAAATTTAGGGTTACCTGCAGCGAGTTTTTTCAAATAATCGAAAGCTTAATATTTGCTGTTTATTGTCACTACAATATCATTACCAATTGAAAATTCCACGATAAAACCGCTTAATAAAGATATTGCAAACAAACACAAAACCAATAATAGCTGGCAACCCTATCGTGGCTTTTCAACCAAATTTGGCCTGAATAATATTTATAATAGGTTCCATTAATTGTGTGAAATTCGTATTGATTTCATGACTGCACTGGAAGTTATAGGGTAAAAAGTTTTATTTTCCTGAGCGAATTTTCAAAACCAAAGACACAAAAATTATCATAGCTGGCAGTACCAATCGAATTTTTCAACCAAATTTCTATCAAACAGAGTTTAGAGTAAGGTTCAGCTGCTGTGTCAATTTCATGAAAATCTGGTAACTAATTCACATTTCATAGGGCAAAAAGCAGTTTTTTTCTTTGTAATTTTTCAAGATGGCACCACTGGCACAGAGTTGCCCACAATTCAAAATCGCTTCTATCAGACCTGGTTTTACTTAAGTCCAATGTATTCTGTAAATTTAAGCTGTATCTGATTATTGATTCGTGAGTTCCCGTGAACAGAAGTTTTTGATGCTAAAAATATAGGTTAACTGGGAAAGGGTTACCGTTCTTGTCCGACATGAAATTTCCAAAGTTTTACTTTGAACGTGTAGACAAAGTATAAGATTTGTATAACGATTGGTTTTATTGTAAGAAACGGACAGTTTTTAGGATATTCGATGGTTTGAATTTTTTCACTTCCAAATTTTTATTTTTTCAAATTTAAGACACCAAAATTATCATAGCTGGCAGCACCAACCGAACTTTTCAATTTCAAATTTCTACCAAACTTGGTTTAAAGTAAGGTCCAACTATTGTATGAGTTTCGTTAAAATCGAACGATTCAATCAGAATTTATAGGGCTAAAAGCAGTTATCTTTTTTAGGGATTTTTCAAGGTGGCACCACTGGCACAGAATCGCCTGCATTTCAAAATCACTTCTATCAGACCTGGTCCTACTTAAGACCAATACATTCTGCAAATTTCAATTAATTCTGTTTATCGGATCGTGAGTTTCCGTGAACAGAAGTTTTTGATGCTAAAAATATAGGTAAATTGGGCAAGGGCTACCAGGCGTGCCCGTTATACCATATCAATTTTTTTTTGTCTATGTAAACAGCGCACAAGATTTACATATGAGTGGCTTTTTTTTGAAGAAGCGGCATGTTTTTTAAGAGAGACGATGATTTGGAGGTTTTCACTTTCAGTGCCTGCCCTAGCTATAGGATTGCCCGCACGCTCATTTAAAGCTACACAAACCTACAAATAAATAATATCAATATGTTCTGAAAATTTCGTAATCATTGAATAGCTCTGTCAAAAGATATCGCAATTTAAAATTTTTCAAGTTTTTCCATTCTCTTTTTAGGCACCCAGCGCACACATGGGGTTAAAAAATTCCAAAACATTATCCAATTCACTTTACACGTTCGAAATTTATTTCGTTAACTTTATTTTTGCAAAAGTTATTTGTGTGCGGAATAATAGGTATATTAAAAATATCACTAAAATGACCGCCAGCGCCAAAGAGTTAAATATTATTAACTTTTTGTGAGATTTGGCACTATTCTGCATATACACCAATGTGCCCTGAAAATTTCAGTTCAATCCATTCCAATTCATTCCTGAGAATTTTACACTGAAATTTTTTGATGTTAATGATATATATATATATATATATATATATATATATATATATATATATATATATATATATATATATATATATATATATATATATATATATATATATATATATATATATATATATATATATATATATATAGAAATATGAATTTTTGGCCAAAGTGATTTTAATACTAATGTTCTTCTTCGAACATTAGTAATAACACAAATGATGAAAATGTTCAGTGCTCGCAACACTTTCCCGACGTAGCAGCAATACGTTTACCATAACAAGCTCATACTTAAATGAACTTATCCTTTGAATTTCGTTCTCATTGGAGGATTTCATTGAAAGTTTCCGCGGTTAAACGATGTTTGAGGCTGCCATCCGAAAAATTTTCAAAACTCGGAAAATTTTAAAAAATGGTTTCTAATGTTTATTGCAAATGCTTTGCATATAAGTATGTAATTTGAAGCATCTGTTGGTGCAATACTTACGAAACTAGCTAATGCTGGTTACCCTGTGTTAGCAGCAAAGCAAAATATATACCAAATCTGCTTCACGTTAAGTTAGACCCAACCAGTAAATGTCGTTTCGATTGAATCACTGCGCTGGAAGTTAAACGGGTGAAAAGAATTTTAGGGTTAACACCTTCAAAACTTTTCAAATTTTGAAAGCGTTAATACTTTTTGCTTCTTCATACTTTTTGCTTTTTCATTGCAAAATCATTCCCATTTGCAAATCTAATGACATAATTGCTCAGTAAAGAAATTCCAAAAAAATACAAAAATTGTCATAGCTGGCAGCCCTTTCATGATTTTTGTACGAAATTCCTACGACATTTTATTCACATTAAGATTTCATTTAGGGCCTCTCTCACCATTCATAGTATAGTTGAATTTACGTAATCGCGATTGATAGCACTGAAAACCGCTTGACTATCTGATAGGATCGTTATTGTGACCCTTTAAGCGTTCCATATCTTTATTAATGTGGACTACTAAATTAGGTATAAATGATCATTAGTAAATTGATAATTTAAAAGCCTAGGCAGACAAGCACTTAAATTACTAATTTACTAATGATGATTTATACCTAAATCAGTAATTTAATAGGTGCTGACACACACCCTTGCGTTAATGATGTATACTGTCACTGAATTCGTTTTTCAAAAATGGAGAAATCGAATGTGATTTAAATGTATGTTGCCTCTTTTATGTTCTAATTGGTGAAGTTGGTGTTGAAACCGCGCAAGAACTACATTAAAATTCTTCAAATATTTTGAATTTAAATCTGACATCTCAAAAAAGTTGTCTTCTTTTTTTCCTTTTCAATGCGAAAAGCGAGTTTTTACAAGGAGAATTTGTATTATATCGTGCAACTCTACTTGATTTAAGAATAAATGACCAAAGTTTCTTGATCATTAGCGATTTGCTTAATGATTAATAATTTGGTCATTTAGTGGTAATTAGTCCGAATTACCATGTGACACACAGCACTTAAATGATTATTTATGGCAAATGATCATTTAGGCTACGCTGTCTGTCTAGACTCTTAGTGTCTGTCTGTCTAGGCTAGTTCGAAATAAATCATGATTTGATGAATGCGTGAGAGTATGAAAGTGATACATATAAATACATATTTAATCATGTTCGATCTTTTTGAATTAATTTAATTCATTAAAATCTCCTGTGAAAATAGCAAAATTAAACATTCAAGAAGTTCGAAAGATCTAGTTTTTTCAAATTCTTTCTGTCTCGTAGATGTTTCATGGTATCGATTTCAATAAAAAAGCATTATCATAAAAAATTCACTTTATACCTTTGGGAATTGATTCTCATAGAGATTTCATCTTGCTTTTTTTGAATATAAAAGGACCATGATTTCGATCTTCTGTCTCCGATATTTAATTCCAATTTATTTCAATTAAATATTGTTTTAGAATATTAATCCACTAAGATTTTCACTCACAGTTAGGAGAATGATTTTTCCGGTCTATAATCATGATTCAACGTGAAGACTCGTAATCAAACGATAATCACAGTACTAAGTACACTGTACAGTAATCAGAGTACACAGTAATCACAGTACTACTTCATATATCCCAAAACAAACCTTATCACCCAAAAACGTCCACCATCTCTAATTCTCCGCAAGGAAGTTTAAGGACGTTTGTTTGCTTCGAAACAAAAATATTTTTGAGCCTATTCACCACATGATCTGATAATGTAGCCAATAAAAATGAATAGTGCTCATTTTTTTACATATTAATGTAT
The DNA here is from genome assembly GCA_947369275.1 of Nemotelus nigrinus. Taxonomy (NCBI): domain Eukaryota; kingdom Metazoa; phylum Arthropoda; class Insecta; order Diptera; family Stratiomyidae; genus Nemotelus; species Nemotelus nigrinus. The sequence goes on along the minus strand of OX376372.1, from coordinate 182,918,080 downwards.
TTGTACCAAAAAATTCCCAAGTTTATGGTTAACTTATTAAATCTAATTTTTACTGACGATTTTCAAGTCACTCACCTCTACTATTGCCCAAAAAAAAACACACCCATACATTCACGTGCCATTACATATCTCATCCTGCATTCATATATCATTCCGTACGAGCTTGTGGAAAATTCAACACAGTTTAGATAATATAATGTGATGCTATAATAGCATTGGACGCTTCGAATGACCTGAAGCCACTATTAAATTTTCATGCATGAAGTGTTCTTTGGACTTGAATGATTATGATAGCTTTGAACATTCCATATTTCCATATTTTGTACGAGAGCTTTTCTTATGAACATTAAACGATGAATTGCAGAGTACGTACGTAATATTTGTGTGCATACATACTGAAGCAGTGTTAAAAGTGAAAGCAAAAACAAAACACAAAAAAAAATGATCGGAAAAGTGTCAAAAATCAAAAAAATATTACAACTTCATGCATAAATTAACATTTTCATTGTACAGTCATAGATATGTAGATAGAATTGCGTAAAATTTAATTACTAGAGTGTCTTGAATACTAACGACGATCATGTCAGAAGTAACAAGTTATTTTTGGGATGGATGAATGATGGACTCAAGATTAATATCATGTTTCGTCACAAAGTCATGTGAAAGTTTCCTGCATAAAGTTTAGAGTGCTTTAATGTTTGCGCTTTAAAGAATCAATACTAATAATCCGATTACACAGTAAAATGTACATGTTAGTCCAAGAAAACGTATTGTTTGTATATAAGTCGCATTCAACTCATACTTAGAGTATTTAAACTTACAATAGGTTCCCTATTGATGGTTTTTGATACTTTCCCACAAAAAAAGCAGTTTGTTCAAAGATAAAAGCATGAATCACTCAAACCATTAGCGTTGGGCGACAGAACATGTCTGAGCAAAAAAGCGCCCAATGTGGGCAATATACTAGATAAACTTTTAAGTTATATGTGCTGTTCAATGTAACGCCGAAACTCTAAATTATTAGTACTTTTCATGAAAGATGGTAAAAAAAGTGGGTGTTGATTAAAAATATATAAGTATTTGCAAGTTTAAAGATAATATTCAACTGTGGTGTAGGAATTTAAAAAATCGAACATTAAAAAAAAAATTAAAAAGCAATCGATGATAACTTCAGATGAAAAATCGTTCATTAATAATTCATTAAATTTGATTTTATTTACAACGATTTTAGTATAATCACAACTAAACCGTAACCATTCGACTGCTTCTTGGTCTTACATCATTCTTTTATTTTTTCATACAGTTTAGTTCACTGCATTCGATTTCATTTAACATTCGCATTGAATAATAGCAGAGAAATCGTAATATTGAAATGCATTGTTCCATGGCGTTGAATAATGTAAGTTTACTGGATTTATGTATGACTTGAGTGATATTTATGGGTACGCAAGCTTAAGACAAATTAGTTCACTGTGCAAAAATTACTACCAATTAATGCAAATTGAAACAGTTAGCGGTGCATTAGTCACACTGGCACCCTACGCTAGTAGGCTTGCGCTCTCAACAAGGAAAGTTACGTAAGATAATTAGTTTTGATTTAGAAAGTCAGTCCAAGTTAGGAAATGGAGAGGGTTAGTTTTATTACGTACAGTGCATCGAAATCAATCTCTTACGATGACCACCGATTTTTAAAATATATTTGGAGCATAACCTATTTTTAGTAAGCTATATAGTTTTACTGACTTTCGAAGAATATTATTATTAGAACCACTTTGCTAAAAAAATGTAATCTCTGGAGTGCGTAATCCAATCGAGCCGAAATTTTCGGCAGATTCTGATGTGCATAAGGAATAAGCCCGTGGCAAGCTAAAACTAAGGTAACTTTAAGATATCTTTACATCATTGTAGTGAATTTTCAGGTACCCTGTATTTATATAGAAAGAAGAATTTCGGGAAACAAAAACAAGTATAGAAAAAGAAAACTGATAATGTTTTATGCCTGGTTATGGATAACACCTTTGATATTTTCAACTCTATGTGGGTGTAGAGTGCTTAAAAATAGACAAAAATTTTTTTTTTTCAAATTTCAATTGGTGATAGCTTCTGACAAGCAAATCAGATCATTACGAAATGCACAAGGTATATATTGTAGAGCAGAAATAGACTTAAAACATTTTTATGAGTGTGTAGCTACATCAGGCCTGCGGAAAAAATTCTTCAAATCATTAGAAAAGTTTAGATTTTTCAGAAAATAATGCGAATCATTTATAAATTGAATGCTTCGTTTATCCATTCATTTCAAATTTCATATTTTGCGTCGCACAAGAACAGTGACATTTCACGCAACTACCTATTTTTAAGCATGGATTTGCAACACAGCTGCATTATTTGCGTATATTGCATATTACACACCTGCGCTGAATCACCTTGTGGGTGGTTTTCATGCTGTAGCTGCCATCGCATTAGATTAATTCAGCTGGAATTTTGTCAAAGCCCAAAGACCCATTAGGTCTGTTCCCGTACTACGATTAATTGCGATTAATCGCGATTAATTGCAATGAAGCCGTTCCCATACTCCGTTTTACTGAAAACTGAAAATTTCCGCTCTTTCAGTAAGTACGATGAAATTTCATTAGGGTCTGAGCTACTGAAAAATACTGAAAAGTGTCAAACGGAGTAAATGTTTTCAAATGTGCGCGGCAAGCAACTTATTTTTTGTGTAATGTTGCTATGAAGGTCGAATATTTTTGTGGCGATAATTTATTACCACTTAGGATGAGTTTATAATCACTATTGTTCTCCCAAAAACCGAAAACTGATATTTTTGGTTGTCAATTTTCAGGCAATATAATGAGAGCGTTCCCGTACTTTTCATGAAATTCCCCACCACATGATTCAGGAAAATTCAGTAAAATTCAGTGACTGAAAGTACGGGAACAGACGTATTGATATAAAAGCGCAGACCCTACTGAAATTTACTGAAAGAGGGGAAATTTCAGTTTCCAGTAAAACGGAGTACGGGAACTGCTTCATTGCAATTAATCGCGATTAATCGCAATTAATCGTAGTACGGGAACAGACCTACTGAGAGAAACTGAAAAGTGTCAAACGGTGTGCCGCGAGTAAGTATTTTCAAATGTGCGCGGCAAGCAACATCTTTTTTTTGCATAATGTTCTTATAAAAGTCGAATACTTTTGTGGCGATACGTTATCATCGCTTAGGATGACTTTATAATCACTATTGTTCTTCCAAAAACCGACAACTGACACTTTTGGTTATCACTTTTCAGGATATGCAATAAGAGTGTTTTCGTACTTTTCATGAATTTTCTCTACCATATGATTAAGGAAAATTCAGCTCATGAAACGACTGAAAGTACGCAAACACACCTAAATACAATGTGACGATCACAGAAAGCACGAGAAGTGCGTTATCTCTAGCGGAGACCAGGAATGATTATTCTCATCAAGTAATTAATGCTTTTTGTGACCGTCACGAAACTGTCCTTGTATTTATCGTTTGATAAATACTATGTGACGATCACAGAAACTACCAGAACTGCACTGTGAATAATTGCAAATGCACTAAATGTATTTATTTATCCAAATGCACTTAATGCATGTGTTTATCAAAATGCACTCAATGAAAGTCGTTTTTAAATGGAATTTGGAAAATGGAATTTGACAATAACCATTGGCAAAAGAAAAACCAATTAACGTTTTCATCTGAATCGGCTAGTATGTTTTTCTTGTGAGATTCATTGACGAGTTTCCCGTCGAGCTGTGTCAACAGTATACTTTATTTGCACGGCCTCTCCTTGGAAACGCTTATATTGTCTGGAAGCTGGTAGCGATTTTCCAAATAGGAGGTTTGCCTGGAGGCACCTCAACTGAACCGAAGTTCACAAAAAGGCCTGCCAGGCAAACTTCCTATTTGGAAAATCACTACAAATGGCGCCCCACGTTGGAGCTTTTTCTAGGCCCGAGGATGAGGCAGACAGCCTCAGGCCCCTGATGTTATTTGGGCTCGGACCCCACAAGAGAGGGACCTTGGCCATGTTAGTTTTTTTAGCTTTTGTTTAGTTCGTGTATTGAGGCCAAGTTCAGTGGGCGGAGAGACCTCCTACCATCTAGTCCCCGAGCCCCAATAACATCAGGGGCCTGAGGCTGTCTGCCTCATCATCGGGCCTCCTAAAAAGAAGCAGTTTTACCCCCACATTAGATTTTGGCATGTTTTCTCGGTTCCTCTTCTTACAGCAGAATGCTAGCAACGTGCTTCGTCATTTCTCGGCTGGATTTGTTTTACAGCCCATGCCTGAGAGCTGCTTCTGGTTCTTTACGGACAAAAGCCCCTTTTCCTTGTTTTGAATATTGCGGCTAGTATTATTTCATGACAGATGAATAATACGTAGCGTCTTCCTTTGTTTTTTGGGAGCAAATCCACCCACCCCAGCCACGTAGAGCTAGCAAAGCAGCAAACCAGCATCCGTCGGGGTCGGGTTAAAGGGTGCTCCGCTTATGCGGTCGAGGGGCCTTCACAGCCATTTCTAGGGTACCCTTCTCCCGGGGCACTTCTCTTTTTTTTGTTGATTTGTCCCTGTTTGATGGTCAGCCATCACTCATTCCTGCCTGGGAGTTGAGGCGCTTCCAGGCAAACCTTCTATTTGGTATATCGCTACAAATCCAGCCTTTCAAATTCATGGTGGCAAAGTCAAACCCGTACAGAAACGATTGTTATAATTCGCTTTACGGGGAATGTATATCTCTAGTGATTTAGCCTTAGTGATTTAGTGATCTAGCCTACACTGATATGAATTAGGGTTTAGTCATCTGAACTTGCTTCCGCTTTCATCCAGGAGTTTTGTTGTATCTCCCTGCTTCGCACTTTCATAAGGGGCGTAACTAGTGTTGGTTACTTGAGCAATAAAATAGTTATGACTATTCGATCAGGCACAGCAGGTCCAGTTATTTTCTCCAAGATTATACCCATTTATACACATATGCAACAAATGAGCCTTTAAACGCTGCAAATTATTCAACAGCATGTGACAATTATATTACCCAAAAGTTTCCATGTCTTCCTTCCTTATCCTTCCTTATCTTCCTTCTTCTGCTTAATGTAAAAAATGTAAACTGTAAATGTTGAACTTTTCTAAATATATTTATTTTACTGCTAAACGGATATCCTTTACAAATGAATTTATGCATTGTATTTACTGTATTTATCAATTTCTAGTTGTTTATTAATGTTTGCTTATTTGCTATGTTAGTATTGCACCTTGCTTGGTAATTGAATAAATCAAAATAAACTATACGAAAATTGATTAGACCTGAACCGAAACTTTGACGTTGAGCGCAGATGGATGCAAAAATGTCAATTTATCCAAAATGCGTTAACTGTTCCCTAACTGTTTCGGATTTGAAAAATTTTCAAGATTTTGGCTTACGTCATAGCTTCTCCTTTTGCAAGAATTTATACACAAATTTTTTCTGTTAGCAATTTCTGGCAAAGTTGTTTCAACTGTCAAGTAGTCCTGCAACTGAATAATTTGACTTTTTTTTGTGTGCAAATGAACGAAACAGAGGGTATGAACGGACACACAGTGCCAACGCCAATTTCAACCTCAATATAAATTCATCATTTGGCAGAATTTTCGAAAATTTTCTTGATTTCAAAATTAATTAAATGTATGAAAAAATAAGCTATATAATTCTTGAATTAATAAAAAATGAAAAATCGTACTCAAAATTAAGTAATTTTCGTATTTAACTATCAATAAATATTTCAAATCAAAATAATTTTGAGAAACATACCTAAATCAATCATATGGAGGGAAATAAAATTTATTTTCTTCTCATTTCAGATAACAGAGAAAGAAATACATGATCGATTGTATGACCATGAAAAAATTCTCCTATTCGGAAAATCGGATATTAGTAAGTGGTTTATTTAGTAGCTCTAAAACGTAATCAACTCGTTATTTCTGTCTGTATATTTCTATATATTTCCGTTTTGATATAATACGTTTTATTTAATTGAATGCGATAGCTACATTTGCATCAAAATGAAATTGCAGAAGTATTTTTTTTTAAACAAAAGCACAATAAAACCTCTCAACAATGGAGAAAAAATGAATATTCTTCAAAATAAAGTACTTAATACTGTTTGCATATGAATGAAATAAAAGTTGATTGATATCTTTATATAAACTCAAATAAATAATACAAAAATCGAAAGCTCAACAATATAAATTACATTGACCCCGGAAAATAATATTTTCCATCAGCATTGAAAAGTATATACATTAAGCAATTTAACGATGAAATTATCTGTAAACCTCTGAAGAGACAAAGAACGGTAATTTGATTAAGTCACGATCTATTCAAATGTGCACGTAGTTAATTCACAAAATGATAATAGAACTTATTTTATCGATTTCATTGCAGAGCCAAATGTTGCGATCGTCCATGTTTCTCGCATCGAACCGAATCGGACGAGACGATCGACAGACAACTATGTCACGATTAAGCTACAAGGTAAGACAAGTCGATGTTATAAATGTGGTTAGTGCGTTTTTGGTGTAAGGCAATTCTCACGCTTTGTAAAAGCTTAAGAGCTATTGTCTTTCTTTTCTAATCAATTTAAGGGGCTCAACCAGTGTAATAGCCAAAAAAGGCAATTTTCAGGAATTTTTTAAATGAAAAATTTTGCATTGATTGTTTTAAAATTTTCTGAGTATATTGATACATAATTGAAGTGTATTTACAATTTTTTTCGAATGAAAATCTTCTATTTTCTTTTACTTATGCGCTATCTCTCAGAGATCCAAACAAAAAAGATTCCGCACTGCTGCCCTTGTTACGGTCTTTACAGTGCCGAAAATAAAAAAAAAACAGAAAATGCGTTAAAGTAGATAATCTCGCCTGTTGATTGACGCAGATATGTGGGAAAAAATGAAACCCAAAAATATGGCGCAGTTTTGAAAAAAATATTAAAATTTTACTTAAAAATTTAACAATTTTTGTTCGATTGAAATATCGGAGGTTCATTCAATGCAAAAATGAATACTTAAAACGATGAAACAAGATTTGAGTCGATTGGATAATTATTTTTCAAGTTACAGTGTCAGCAAATTTAGAAAACGCTATTTTGAGTAAAAGTTGTTTAAAGAAAAAAATACTGATCTCACATTTATAAAACGATAAATATCATACCTAATCCTAATCTACTATTCTAGGCCCGTATAATTCACCTTCCTCTTCTTCAAAAAGCTGCTGTTGGTTTGCTGCAGCTCTCCTTCGAGGTGTACGAGCCTCTTGTGTGGCTGCCTCATGCCGGTACTCTGCTATGCGAAGCTTCGTTTCGTTTCGTTGGTCGGCATAATTACTTGCTGCATGTCCGATCGTCACTCCCATGACACTGAATATCCTTAGGATGGATGAAAATCCATCATTGAATATTACAGTAGCAAGGTAATTCGCTTTTTCAAATGTTTTTAAGCCGCTATGGAGGTGTTTCGGAGCAAAATGCCACAGCAAGCCATTGTGACTCTCGTTGTTGTTCGGGGTGTTATTCCCTTGACATCTATCGAGCAATTCACGTCTACTCAAGTCTTTGTATATTGGTTTAAGAATTTTTTGAACCTTTGGATCAATTGGAAAATAATCATGCTTGAACTTTCGCATGTTCTGTTCCTGAGCCTCAGCAACATGATAAGCACACCAGCTTGCAGCACCTTCTGGGCAGTTTCCATGGTTTGGATTTTTATCACTAGAACTCAAATGATAGAATGTAGCCCAGATTTCTTTTTCCACTTTGTCAACATTATCTTAGTGTCTTGTAATCGCTAGGCCATAGTATTTTTGGAGTTTATTATCAGCTTATCTGTTAATTTGACTGAATTTTTACTCCTTCCTCAAAAACTTTTATTTAGTTTTTTTTTTACGTTACGGCATCGAGCTCCCATTTTTTTCTAACATGTTAATAACACTCAAGTTTTTCTACGAGGACATCATATGGATCGAACGTTAGTAATCGTTTATATGTGGCACTATTACCATCGCCAATATACCGCATATATTTCACACTGTATTTTTCAATCGAGCTTCCGAACATTTCTTTTACTCTATTGACTTTCATTTTTGAAGCTGAACCTGAGTGATTTATGTCGCAATCATCATGCTGGGAAAACCATTTTTTCGTACTCTTCAGGTTCTGTTGCTTTCTTTTTCTCCCAGTATATACATTTTTGACAGAAAGTAGATTTTACACATGTATCGATGATCTTTTTGCAATACTTTCCTACAAGAGTTATTACGCCAAAACGTGAAGTATGGCCACGTTTTTCCACGTACCATCTCCAGAAACCGTCAAATTCGTTTCTGAATTTTCAGCTTCTGATGTTAGCATTTGCTCTTCTTCAACGGCTTTTTTAACGGATAATTTATAAACCGATTCAGCTGCTTTCCAAAAATTGTCGAAACAGCCAGCGTAAGTGACATTATTGAGTTTGCTCAGTAGATCCATCAAAGCACAGAATAAATTCAAACCATTTATCCCGATACCTAGAAGCCGCATCAAAACTACTATACGTCTACTTACTTCGATTGCATTTTCAATCATAGGTCCAGAATTTATGTACGATACACCGCACTCACACACAAGAGCAATCTTGAAGCCTAAACCTCTCGGATTTGCTTGTTTGAAAGTAGCATTTTTCTCACAAGTTTTGCACATCACTAGGTTGCTAATAGCAGCAAAAACCGACAAAAACTGAATAATACAATAGCCATGACAGGATCAATAAGAATTTCTTCATCGCTAGAAAGTGAAAGTTTTCCAGAAACCGTACTTGTATTTGCCGTGGACTGCTCGAACGTATGTTGATTTCCAGTAAATTTTCTTTTTTGCGATTTCGATATATGCGCAGGTTTAGCATGATTACCTTTGTGGTAAAGTATCACTAGATCTCTCACTCATTTTGACTAATTTTCAGTTCTCGACAGCCCGTTGTGCTCTATACAAAGTTTACGAGGCAACTGAATAAATCGTTCAATTTATATACGTTTAGCTGCTCCAAAAGAAGTAATATCGGCAACAATGTACGAAAAATTTCACAAGCAAACATCTACGAATATAAATCTTTGTATTCAAATGCCGGTGGGAGGGTCCCTAACTTCATAATAATACCCACAATGACTCAGGTAGGAGCTGGCTTACATGACTCGACTCACGCGTTTTATAAATACTCTGAAACTGTTTCAGTCACGTGTCTGAAATTTTAGTATGTTTTTTTTGAAAGGTACAATTTGATTTTTTGAAAGTGTCACACTGGTTGAGCCCCTTAAAGTAGAGAAAATTAATTATTTCGTCAATATTCTTCATCTACATAATTTATGATTTTTCATTCAATTTTTTCCTATTATTCTTTGCTGACCTTGAAAAAACGGTTAAAACAACATCTTCATTGATCCATGCACTACTAAATTCAATATGAAACTCACCTCTTTTGTTTGTTTGCAGATAACGAAGAGCAGGTCGATTTGAAACTACAGCCAACATCCAAGCTGATCGACGATGCGTTCATTTTGATACGACGATACGAGAACTCGTCGCAATTCATTGAAAACTCCCACAAATTGGCAGCGGACTATGAAAAGTGTTTCTACCGTAATGAAAACTCAGCCCTTGACCTCTGCGGCGAGACCATTGTAAGTATGATCTCCATAAAGTATAAACAGCAACCGAACGGCATCAGAATAATGCACATTTGGCTAACATCACTACCGCATTAATTAACATATGAATTAAAATGTACATTTTGCCGGAGGATGATTAATGTCTGATTTCAGATTCAAACCCTCTCTTTAGATTGCTATGCATTCTAAAAATAGTCAAATGCTTTGAAAATGGCAAATAAAATCTGAAATAAAATTTGAAATTACAAAAGGAAGAATTGTTTTTGATTCTAAATAAAAAATATTGTTAAAATCGTATTAACTGTCAATGCTCACTAGCAGGGTTAATTCCTATTTTAACCAAATTTTTCACTTCATTATTTTCAATTTCCATTTAAACATTCCAGCGTGGCATCTTCCATCATAACACATCAGACTTTTTAATACATCCGCTACCGGAGCGTTTCGGTAAAAATTCGCACATAATTTTCGAATCGCAAAAGCCAAGACGTTACACTAATCCGGAAAGAAGCAGTCGAGGTTCCGACTATAATCGCGTCGACGATGCTGCAAATGAAGACGTTACGAGCGACGGCGGACACATGGTCAATGACATTCGTTTCGAGCCTGACTTTGATGAGCTTAATGGCAACGACAGCGAATTAAGTGTGAGAACATGGGATCTGCTTCGTCGACAAGAGCAAGCACGTGATGAAGGCGATCACGCTTGTCCGGTGGATGAGGTCAATGAAGGGCGTATGATTGATGATATTGTTCGAAAGAAACGCCATATAAGCAGTCACTGGAGCGTACCACAGGTCTTGCATATCGAAACGGCAATTTTCGTCGATAAGGATCTATTTAAGCATATGGCCAAGAATTTCCCAGATAATACTGAGAGCCAACTGATACGGTTCGTATTAGCAATGGTGAATGGGGTACAGCTACTGTACCATCATCCGTCGCTGGGACATCAAATAAACTTTGTGCTGAAACGGCTGGAGATTCTCCACAGCGACCCGACAGAGCTGAGGCGATCCAGCAACATTGACATGTTCTTGAATAATTTTTGTATGTGGCAACAGAAATTGAATCCGCCTTCGGATGCAGATGCTGTCCATTATGATCATGCCGTTATCTTAACAGGTAATTGTTGAGTTTTAAAATATTGATTCGAGTTTGAAATGTTTGCTGTGGTATTTAGTTAAATTGAAGTAACACTTAATTCTAAATATTCGGTATGTTTTCTAACTTCTCGGGCATAAGTTTACTGCTGTAATTTGCCGAAATATAGAGAGAGAAAAAAGGAGTGAATTTCATATAAAAATAAGAAGAAGAGTCAAAAGTGATATCTAAGTTTCGACAAAATGACAAAATGCACACGAATATTTTTCAATATATTGTGAATCAAAAAAGTTTGCACCCACTTATCATACATACTTTACTTTGAATGGTTTGTACTTCTTAAGTAATGTATCGATTGTGAACTCGGGAACGAAACTATCACTTATTTGTGGGAGTGTTTGTAGCAGTTTTCAGTAATATTTCAAATTGTGTTTACGAAAAGTTATGATTTCAAGATTTTAAGAGATCTATTTGACCCTGAAAATTTAATCAAAAAAGTTTAATTTGCTAATAGTGGGCGTAAAATTTGAAAGTTCGCTTTGACCAGGTACTGAAAATAAGTGAATAAAATTGAAATAAAGAAGAAACAATAATACCCCATCAGGCCCCGGAGCCTTCCGGTTCTTCATCCTGGACATTGCACTGCTCAGCTCCTTGTCCGCAAAGGGAGGAACATCCGCCTAGTTGACCATAATGCGATCATTAGTCCTTGGTGGATGCGCCGAGTACAGCAAACCAACGATACGCTCCATGGATATCGCATCCATGAGAGTGCTAGGCCGTATGCCGCTTACCGCCAAGCATATGAGTGATCAATTTGTAGCCATCTCTCAACGAGTCCCAGTTTATCTCCTCACAAAGAGCTTGCCATTTGGCACGTTTGCTCCGCCTGATGTTTTTGATCAACTCATTCTTTGCCGCAATATGAGCAACAGAAGTTTCACACGCCCTGCGAGTCCACACCCTGCTGCTAACAGTAGCGACCTCTACTGCTGCATCAGTCACTCGGTCTCAGTTGTTAGAGGCTCCCCCTTCAAGCTCGAACCGAGCGATATGGTCACCTGCCCCCAGTCAAATTTGGCGGCACTCCAGCCTAGCCACTTACAGGGAGAGCAGTCGAGTCTATGTCGGCTCTCAGTGATTTCGAAGGTGATGTATTTGTGATCACTAGCAGTGTAGTCTTTCTTCGATGCCATGGTGACATGGGGAATGGATTCGCCAAATCAACACCAACAAACCCAACATCGATGTCACTTGGACTATGCGCCGTCCGCGAGTGTTTTTGGTGGTCATGCCCCACTCCAAGGCCTTTGCATTGAAGTCACCCCCTACAATTTGTCACCCACCGAAGTCACCCACTAACGTAATCAATCTATCAAAGCTGCCGGTCATTTTCGAGGAGGTTACCTTATTGGCTCTTAACTAAGATTGCTGCTTGAAAAGTAAATAATTTTCTCTGAGCATAGTTTTACAGCATTACATACATTTCATTAGATATCTATCAGATATTTTTCATCATGCTGATAGTCTTAACAGATAAAATGCTCCTCCATATAAGGATAAAACCAAACCTTTGGTGCATTTATACTCCATGAAGCTTTTGATTGCACATATTTAAATGTGTTATCAAATGCGACAGTTTGCTAAATTGCACTTAAAACTCATAGATGTAAATATATTAGAGCGTTAGCAATACACTTAATGAGAATGAAAGTGGAAAAAGGTCACAATATCCCCTTCGCTAGTTCACTTGCGCTTGCAAATATGGTCACTCGAGATTACTTTAGATCACATGCAAATGATCCGACTTTATGTCACTAAATCATTATCAGGCGATACATGCACAATTACTAGCTTTGATTATGCCACTCGTATCACATGCTCAAAACGGTCAGGTAAAAACTAACATGATGATTAAGTATTTATTTGTCCTTTAAATAAGACCATAAACTTGTTCGCTACATAGCTGGAGATAGTCCTTAAATAATATTTTTTTTCATCATTGGGGCACTACAGCCCGAATCGAGCCTTAGCCTCCTTAATACGTCGCCTCCATTCGTCTTGGTTCAGTGACCGCGTCCTCCAGTTCGGTGCTCCCAAAAGTGACCTGCTGTCGGCATCGATCGAATCCTCCCAGCGCTTGCGTGGCTTACCGACTGGCCTGGCTCCGCTCGCTCGCCCCTTGGGAGACCGTTTGGGGATTCGATTGTCGCTCATTCGTTCGAAGTGGCCAGTCCATTGTAGTTTTTGGAGTCGTATGACGGTAGAGACTTCCGGCTCGTCATATATGGTATACAGCTCGTTGTTGTATCGGATTCGCCACCCATCTTCTTCCCGTATTGGACCGAGGATCCTTCGTAATACCCTTCTCTCAAACGTGTTCAAGGCTTTTTCAGATGCCTGAGTCTGCGTCCAGGTTTCGCTTCTGTAGCATAGCACAGGTCTAATTATTGTTTTATAGATGCGAATCTTCGTATTCCTGTGTACGCATCGAGATTTCAAAGTGGGAAGCACCGAAAAGAATGTCTTATTGGCTAATTGAATCCGTCATTTGATTTTGTCAAGCTCGGTCCCATCCTTCGAGAGGTTTGTCCATAGGTACACGAAGTTGTCTACGTTTTTAAGGTTACAGTCCCCTATCGTTATGTTTTGTGTTATTGGCGTCCTTTTCCTTGATTGAGTCATAGCTTTTGTTTTTTGTTCGTTAATTTGCAGACCAACTTCCTTGGCGGTTTCGTCTAGAGCTACAAATACTTCCTTGGCGTCATTGAACGAACGTGACATAATGTTGATGTCATCAACGTAAGCTACTAGCTGTGTCGACTTAAATAATAAAGTTTCTCTCGTGTCAACGGGGATTTTTTTGATGATATACTCAAGCGCTAAGTTAAAGAGTACAGGTGCTAATCCATCCCCTTGTTTTAGCTCTGTATTCGTTGAAAACGAGTTGGTCATATTATTCTGAATCAGCACTTGTGACGTGGAGTCAGTCATGGTCATTTTCACCAGGCGCACCAACTTTGCTGGTGTTCCGAACTGCAGCATGATATTATATAATGCAGTTCGGTTGATGCTGTTGTACGCTTGTTTGAAGTCGACGAATATTTGATGGACATCAATGTTGAATTCCCAGCATTTTTCCAAAATTTGTTTGTTCGTTTTTTTTTAGTCTCCTTGTTTCAGATTGTTTTGAGAATTCTTCTCTGTTTAACTTTATCTTTCTCTTTCTCCCAGATGTATTGTTCACTATTATCAAATAAGAAATATTCTTTAAATGTGATTTCTGTACAGCGTATTCATTTATAAGACTTTTATTGACATTTTGACATTGTTACGACGTTTTCTAAATCTACGCAATGCAACCACTAAATTCAAATAGGCTGTAGAAAATGCGAAATATTGGTTATTGCAGCTGTTTCAGTTGGTAAAATGAGCCATACTAGTGACCAGCTTATAAGAAAACTATCACTTAATGTTTAAAAAAATTTCAACATAACCTTATTTTCATTTCCTCCGTGTGTAACTTTGTTTCAATTTAAATAGCCTGCGATAACTACTCGTGGACTGAGATTGCGACTAACCATCTCTTCGCGACAACTTTAAGAGCTGTCACACAAGTTTGACTTAACCGCAAACTATTTTTTTAATTCGATTTCGACATTTCACAAAACTTTGGAAATAATAGCATGATTAAACTAATTTGACTATTTTGTATTAAAGCTGTTTTCTGCATAATTCACAGAGTATTTCACTTGTTCAGATTAAGCAAATGACTTTTCATAGACAAGACCCGTCAGTTTTTTCGAAAAAAAAAACTGAACGCCTCCTACGTGCTAAAGTTATTATCGTTCGACAAGATGGTTTCTCGCAAAGGCGAGCAGTTTGTTTAAGCGCAATATTATTTTGATCTGTATGTGCTTGCAACAATACCGAATTTGCTATCCAGATTTTGTTTTCCTACATCGATGTTTTTATTTTCTCCTACAATTAAGTAAGAACTCTTTTGGCTAATCTTGCTAACCAAACCTGATATTAAAGTATTATATAATTAACATTTGGAACTAAATTACACATGAGGCTTGAAAAATAAACAAATCAAACTGAATTACCACCGTGTTCTCATTCCTTAATGATGAATAAATCAAGATCGAAGAGTTAAATTTAATTGATTCAATTAACTTTATTTTTTCGTTAGTTTTTGTCACAGACTTGACAAGTCTATTTGGACAGACACAAACATGCTTGCTACCTACGCTTATACACAACAAATACAGAACAAATCAATTTTATAGGCAACATTGACGATGGCTCTGCAAACTTTGAGAGTTCAAATAGCTTTGAAAGATAATGCCAAATTATCCTTGGAGCTAGAACTTTGCAAACTCACTCGAAAACAATATCAAGAAATCAGAGTTATTTAATATATTTGTATTTGTTGAATTAATCGCAAAATGAATAACTTTCACATCAGGTTACTCGCCTAAGTCTTTCGTTTTCATACTTTCAAACTATACCTGATATATACTCATCCATTTTATTTCAGGTTTAGATTTATACGTTGTAGGCAAGAACGGTAAGGTAAGTAGTCAAGTTGTAGGCTTGGCACCTGTTGCAGGGATGTGCATACCAACGTCCAGTTGCACAATCAACGAAGGGAAGCACTTCGAAAGTGTGTTTGTCGTGGCGCATGAAATCGGACACAAGTAACTACACAACTATATACATATACGACACTATCAAATCAATCATGAAACTATTCACTTTTTATTCACTCATTATCAACAGCCTTGGAATGCGACACGATACCAACGAATATAACTGTGATCCTAGTTTATATATAATGTCACCGACATTGGGCAGTGGTAAAATAACATGGTCCAAGTGCAGTCGAAGTTTCTTGAATGCATTCTTAGAGTGAGTATGGAGCATATTTGTCATGAACAGTATGTTTTTTGTTCAAGTCTAGACTATTCGATACAAATTTAAAGAGAAAAAGAAAAAAATAGACACTTTTTGACTTTACTTCACAGAACATCTCAAGCGAAATGCATGTTCGATCGCGGACAATTTGGTAACAATCTCGATCATTCGGCTGAGGGTATACTTCCTGGTGAACGATTCGATGCAGATCAGCAATGCATGCTGAAATATGGAAAAGACAGTATCCGTTCGAGAAATCAACTGCTAGCAGATATATGTCGGGATCTGCATTGCCAAAGGGAGAGATATACATGGACTTCACATCCGGCTCTAGAAGGAACAGAATGTGGCGAAATGATGGTAATTTGCTCTTCAAATATTTAGAAACATTATGAAATTCATATTCTTTAGTTTTTTTAACAAGAACCAGCAACTAAGTAAATTTTGATTTTGTTTACTATGAACCGATATTTCGAGGATAATTTACCTTTTTTACTTTGTTCTTTTTTTCTATTGTTGAATTGCCCTCAAAATATTATTATTCGCATAGAAATTTAAATAAATCTTGCTAAAAAAAAGTCAAAAAATGGTTTTTAAATTAAAAACTGTTAAAAACGGTATTGACTGGGCCAATAAAATTAAGTACGGGAATTATTTTGCATAGTTTTTCTGTACATTTAATATATATTTACACATTTTTCACCAATAATAAAATATTCATTTTTGTCAATTTTCTAATTAAGTGGTGTCGTAGTGGCGTATGTGTATTAAGAGCTGCCCTAATGGAATCGTATTCCATACCAAAACAAGTCACGTCTTCAAAGCAATATGACAAAGTGAGCTTCATCGATGATAAGAAATTTGCAAATCTCAGACACGAATACAATTTCAACAAGGTATGTTTCTAACTTTCATATTAATTAATTTTAATGCATTGATTTCATTTGAAAAGCTAACGATAATTTTCCCGCAAAAAAAACCTTCTTCCATTCAGTGTAATGTTAATTTTTTAGTTGTTTGAACTCTTTTTGAATTCATGTATTTAGTAAGGATTTTGTGCGGTGTGCTGTGACGATCGAAAGCAATTTTTTCCTTGAAACTCCGAACGTAACGTTTTTGATTAAACTGAACAGGTTCAGTAGGAAAATATGGTGCTAAACTAATTGATGAAATTTTTATAGATATATTTTTGAACACACCACGTGCGATGTTTTTTTAATACATAATAATCACATTTCCCATATTTCGCCTACCATTTGAGATGGGTAAATTAAATGCTAAATATCCTACTCCGTGCCGTATCATGTGTGAGTGCTCGTATCATGTGTCTACATTTAGTATATTCTATTAAATGTGAAAAATTTAATTTTTCTTTTTGTTTAAGGGAAATATTTTGAAGTAGTGGCTAGAGATACAAATTTCAATCCAAGAACCATGGGCTGTCTTGATACAGCTTGCTTAGTACAACTAGTTGGCTCAAAAACAAAAATTTATATCAAAATGTGATTAGTAGCGCCATCTCTTATTTGAAAGCAAGCTCTCGGTATCACACTTCCTACGACTTTTATGTATTGAAATTTATCTACCTTCTAAACTAGTGGCCATCCCATTTTAAATCATAAAATAAGTACACTTTAAGCTTTGTTTTGATATAAAAATAAACAAAATTAACCTGGTCTAAATTATTCAAATAACGAGTTGAAGTAAACAGGTTTTACAAAGAAAAAAACTTTGTTTTTCAATTCTAATTTCAAAATTAAAAGGAACAGCTAATTTTCTATACCAATCATCATGTTTAAGGTTTTTTAGATTTTTTTTCGAACCTCAGAATCGACTTCCAAAAAAAACCTTTCATCAATTTTGACAATTATTCAAAAGCCCATACCTCGGTAACTAAGTCTCATAGGAAAAAAAATGTGTATCCACGTTTATATCCTCTAGAAGTACCATTATGCACAATATGAACGAAATCCAGAGCCTCGACTTTTTTTCGTTGTCCGCTTCACGTGAAATGTCCCAAATAACTCTTGATGGCTTGCCAAAACCACGAGTTTGTATTCTTGTTAAGAAAAGCTTTACTTTGCTCGTCCTTTATCATTTCTGGGACAAGTATAGCATTGCTATTATAGCGGAAATCGATTGGAGATCTTGTTGGTTTGTTTCTTACACATGGCACACAGCTATGGCTCTCGTCTTTGTTGCGACGTCGTTAATTCTGCGATCTGGCTGTAACGCCCAGCATAAAATATGTTGTAGTTCCAACACGAATGGACGAGGCAATGCTCTTCATTCACTTCATCCTGGCCTACAAACTGTCCATCGAAAATGCTGGCTGCGAACCGAACTTTATCCCCTTAAATAAGTAGGAAGGTTTTGACGCTGTCCTAGTTAGTGAAAGACACTCGCATCTCCTTCGTGACTGATCACAGGTACATATCTTTCAACGTGGCTCAACTGAGCTGGTAGTCTTTATTAACAGCAGAAAGGTGGACTGCAAGTTGTTTGAATCAATCAATCAATGATTGCTCTGGGGAGCATTGATTGCCATCATAATTTGGATTAAACGGTTGACAACCTCCCAACTCTAGAGCTAGAGCAGTAACCAGGGAATGCATAACCAGGGAAAATTACAAGACCCCATGGTGGAATGTGGAAATCACCACCTTGAAGAGAGAATGAAGGAAGGAGTTTAACAACTCTAAAAAGTCTAATGAGTCGTCGCTATATATATATATATTAATGCTTTTAAGTACGCCGTACCTATGCAGGACAAAAAGGTGCTAATAGAGATTTTTCTGTGAAAACGACTTAAAGGGTTTATGTGAGGTAAATCGCCTTTAGTAAAACTTTAAGCTCAACACCAAAAGCTATTCGGTGCATTTTGTACCCTGACAGTTCAAGCACAGACACAGGCTCTAATGGTCCTTTTTGGATGCACTTTTGGTCAGCTTGCAGCAGCTGATGAAAAGCTTGAGTTGTGTTTGTTCCCAAAGGAGAAAATTTTTGCATGTTTAGCCACAGGACTAGTGTCCCATATGTCTGCATAAGATTCCGCAAAGGATCATTGATTATGATATAAAAAAAGGTGAATCGACTACGTTAATTTCGCAATCATAGTATGGTTATATAGAAGGAAAGTATCTTGAAACTATTCTGCATTTCCTCATCGATTAAATTGAGAAATTTCTCGCTAGTAAAGATTATACGCTCACCGCCTTCATAGACATTGAGAGGCCTTTAGTAACACCAAGTCAGACACGATTGCTGAGGCACTCGCAGTGCTAGATGTAGATAAGCGGATAATAGCTTTCATCAAACAACTCTCCAAGAACAGAGTGGTATCTTATCTTATGACAAGGAGTCTGCACGGGGAAGCCTCAAGGTTGAATTCTCTCTCCTCTGTTATAGAATATTATGGTAAATACTCTTCTGATGAGGCTGGACCTTACCGACTGTAAAGTGGTTGCTTATGTGGACGATATAGGCAGTACCAAAGTACCTGTCTATGCTTTTGGAAAGTTTAAATAACTCTCTTGAGACACTTTCACGTTGAAGCCGAGATGGTAACTTGAATGTGAATCCACGCAAAATGGAGCTAGTATTGTTTACAAGGAATTACAGAGTTCTTCTATTGACTCAGAGAAGTTAAACGAATCGCCATTGACCTGAGCCAGAGGGTCAATATTCGGGGCTAATCCCGGACTCGGAGCTACAATGGAACCTATATATAATGGAAAGAGCGCGAAAAGTTCCCGGTGAACTTAACTGTTGTAAAAGAGCAATAGAAGAGAGTCGAGTTTGCAGCCCCACCTGCGTTTGAGAGAAGAGTTCGAAGGCTGGCCTCACTCTTGGTGATAGGTACACTTCGTACCACCCCTAAAAGATACCGTTTGTGTTCCTTCATTGGTTACCAACTAATCTATTTATCTTCCATCGGGCTAATTTTGATGTTCTAAGACCGCATTGCATTTTCGCGTGGACTAAAATTGGGTTCAGCGACGCTAGAAACTTATCTGAGGGGTTCCCGCTCCAAAGTACGTTGACTCCATCACTCTAGGCATTCTATTAGGAATAGGGCTTACAACTTGCATTCCTAGTAGTAATGAATGGGTTGTCTGTATCACTCACGAAAGTGACATATGGAAAACAATAGCTCAAAACTAAACAATATAAATCAACAGTGGTGTGTACTCAGATGAGTGAAATCTAAAGTTATCACTTCTTCCTCCAGACCATTTAAGTGTATTTCGTTGCGGCTACTTTTCAGGCTATTGACTGGCTTCTTTGTAATCAAATATTTGGAGTTAATACATATATGCATTTTCGCATATATAAATTCCCTTGCTGGTCCCTTCGGAGAGTCCAAAATTGTTTCTGAATGTCATCCGCCTCTTAGAGAGATGTCGACACATTTGGTGGTTTAATTGATTTGCGTATTCGAGACAACTGTGAGGCCGATGAACTTGCGAGGTTTATTACCTTACTACCGTAAGTCACATACCCCTTCACTATAGGAACACCGATGTCATTGGTCAAAGCAGCCATTAGACACTTCAACCTAATACAACCCAAAGATAATTGCCAGACAAAGTTGACTTCAATGCAAAATCTTATTCCATTTTCCTCATTTTTTTCTGTTCGTCTAAAATCTGTAAAATTGTTAAGTTTATTCAACAGCACTTAATTTGTGTTGAAACTTTATTTTATTTGTCATCGTTTTGAGTCTTTTGTCTCAACCAATTGATTGTCTCATCCTTATGCATCTAAACATTATGTTGCTCTGATTTTCTCACATAACTGCCCAAAATTTTAAACCACAACGTTCATTCAATTACTTTAATCCGTAAATAAGCGTTTCGCTTTTATTTCTTGGTCCTTGTCACATAAGTTCTAATGGTTAAGGTCAATTTAGATGTAATATTGAATCTGTATTCAGAACTGGCTTTAGGTTAATTCATTTCGATTTTTATTTAAATTTTCTTTCTCATCGTTGTGTGCTTTTTTATTAAATTATTTTTTTATTTATTTTTTAGATCTTATTAAATATTGAGTTTTTATTTTCACATGTTTTTATGCTAAGTAAAAATAATTCTTTGTTTTTTTAACTTTCACAATTTATTTTTTCTTCTGTTCCATCCATATTAAATCATGAAATAGACGGGTTTCGAGTGGTTATATATGTATATATGTATATAGGTGAATCGCATTATTTACTCATATACTGATTGTACGTATGTTATGCAGCTTTTGCTTTAATTATTATTTGACATTCTGATTGCGTTAGCGTTAAGGCCAAAAAAAAGTTCATCTCTCAGTGAAGCTAGAATTTTCTACATATTTTTTTTACAAATTCTCTCCATCGCAGCCGCCAACGTGGAGTGACTGGGGTGAACCGAGCGACTGTGACTCGGGCTGTCTTTACGGACCATCAGGCCGATTGCGCGAAGGCAGCACTGGACTGAGAATTATCATAAGGAGTTGCTTGGACTATAAGTATATAAACAACATTTATTTTTCGGATATGCTGAAATGTGGGAATTTTCACAAATTAATGGATATTTAATTTCAGACGACGATGTATGGGAAGAGATAAAAAATACGAAGCTTGCATTGCTAAGCAGGTGTTTATTATTTTCTTTATTTATTTCTACAAAATTACTAATGACGTGAAATTGGTTTCAGTGTTATACAATAGCAAAAACAACAGTTAACGATTTCGCCACACAGATTTGTGAAAGAGCAAAAAAGTTTGACAGTGAACTGACTGGGGAAGGAGTACAAAATGTCAGTGAATCAGGTAAATATGCAATTATGGTTTTCTTGCGCATCTACTGTTAGGAAAGCAAATGGGATGAAATTATAATTTACAGAAAATAAAATAAAATAATGCACTCATAGTTAGTCTTGTTTATCCTTGCCATATGAAAACTATGGAGAATTGTTTATGATCATTGAAAATGGTCAAAACTTTATCTTCGAACATGCGGCGAAAAAGGCTCACGACATTGCAAATGACCAGAAGCTCTCTGTTGTATTTCCGCTATGCGAACGACAATCTCCGCGAGAAGAAACTTACTGGTGCTGGGTCTACTCCGATGGTTTGATCCAAAACGGCATCGATTCCGTCATCTGACGCAACGACACTTTAAAACATTTGATTGCGTTTGCGTGAGATCCACCTTGCACTTGTTAAATGCGGCGTGTGTGGATGGAGGCTATGCTATTTCGAACTTATCGCGTGCCTTATCTCCGGGGATCAGCACCTGCAATGCGCGTTGAACAGTTCTTGGCTATGCAATTGTATAAAAGCCCTCTGTTTTCTCCAATAAGGGTTTCAGCCCTGGTAACAAGGTGACTAAGAAAACTAAATTCAACGTTTCCAAACTGGCATTTGTCGGCGTTGATCGTCAGATTGTAACGTCTGAGGCAGATGAAAACTTCGCCAAAGCCTCGCTGGTGCGTGGCATTGATTGATTCATAGCCTGTAGTGGGTCCACAGGGACCCTAACACTGCGACCTCCCGGATCTATTGTGCCTCCTCTGCGTTATGTCCTATAGGATGTCCAGGCTTCTAATGAACCTGGATATGTTCCTTGACGGGACATTTGTGATGTCCCTGATGGAAGGAAGAGCAGAGCCAAGGAGCTCGAATCTTTTTCTCGCTAGTGCTGGACAGAGTGTGAGCAGATGTTCTACACACTCTGTCGTTTCACCTATACTGTGGAGATATTTTTTGCAAGGAAGGGGTCCTATCAATGCTCCGCATAGGGCTCTTATGCCACTTTTACAGAGAGCCTTTGCTTCTTTTGCTCTTTTGTTATCGAAGCCAAGGTATTTTTTGAGTGTTTTAAACCCGCAATATCTTTTTCTTGCTCCATATTTTAATTTCCTTTTCCGTATCTACCTTTGTAAAACCCCAGTACGGAGAAGAACCTGTGAAGGACATTTTCGCTCCTTCTTTGGCTCTGGTATCAGCTTCCTGGTTTCCTTAGTGCCCCTCATGGCCGGGAATCCATATCAACGCGAGGCTGTTCTGTCCACTATTTCATTTAGGGACCATCCGATAGGATCTTAATTCTGACCCTTTTAGTGTTCCTTATTTTTGCATAATCCGGTCAAAAGATGAGATTGACGTTGAGCTAGCTCAAGACACAATAGAGGCCCCTTAGGACTCCGTGTATGAAGCGTTGGAATGATTGTCCCGCGTTGCAAGGTTCGAGCCTCATGTACTTGAACTCGAACCTCATATACAAAGGGTGCTATGATTGCCGTCTTAGGGATGTCATAGGGCTCGACTGGGATCTGATGGTATGCCTTCTGTATATAAATAACGGAAAAGGCTTTCATCCCAGTTACACTATGTAAAGTCGATAATTCGTTAATCATCCAAACCTAATGTCTCATTGTTACTCCCCAATAACATTGACGTCATCATTTTGTGAATAAGGCATATAATGGATTCTTACTACACCTGCGGTATTCGTTCTTGATCCTAAATGTGCTAGATCACTTCGTGAATGTCCTTCATGGTGCATTTATACCGGATTTTATTAATTCAGTCGGCGCTCTATAATTTTTCTAGCGTCTTATGGCAAACGCAATTTCTTCCAGAATGGGAAAGACTAATAGGACTTCATTAGAAACAGATATTGAGCCTTATGCAAGATAAAAGTCTTTACCAATTTTTGCTAAAGCACTTGACCGAGTTGATCACTCTATTCTGATCCCCAAGCTGCAGCAATTCGGAATTCCCGGATCTTTACTAAAGTGGCTTAGCTCCTACCTCCACGATCACTTTCAAGTCGTGAAATTCCAAGGTCTTCTTTCTAAGAAAATCCACGTTAAATCTGGTGTACCTAAAGGAAGTCATCTTGACCCTCTTCTTTTTGATATTTTTATATCGGGCGACCTCAAAATTTACCATGTCATCATGTCACCATCTGACGCTTCCTTTTTTAGTCAAAACTGGACTCTTTAGACCATTGGTGCTCTGCCAACAAGCTCCCTCTTAACATTGCTAAGTGCCACGCAATTAGCTTCTCTCGCAAAATTACACGCGTTTATTATACGTACCGCCCCAGCCCCAGTAAAGTTGACAATATATTAGAAAAAGGATGAAAAGCTCCGTTTCAATCTAGATTATGATAGAGTGCTTTCCAGAGCAAGTAATCAACTTGGCTTCATTAACCCTCCGAGAGCACACCTATTTTTTTCGATCATCGAGAACAATTGGGGTCAAATTGACCCCAACCACTTTTGAACGTCTATAGAATCGCCGCCACCGAAGATTTTCATTTGAAAAAATTTGTAAGAATTGTTTGAGACCTCTTTTAGTAGTCCCCATACATTAGAAGTGCCTTAAATGTCCTAAACATACCTAAAAAAAAATCCGGGAAAAACAAAATCAGCTTTTTTACAAAAAAAAAATCGTAACTTATTTCAGTTTCATTATTATTGGCTAAACATTTAAGTGGATACTCTAAAGATATGACAAAATTATAAAAAAATCAGCCCTATAGTGGCCCTTAAAAAAATGTATTTATTTTGCATATTTACGGTGGCGATTGTGAAGATTTTAAAATTTGCATATTTAAAAAAAATCATAGCTTTGTCAATTTTTAATATTTTGAGCTGAAAATGTATATGAATACTCCACAGACATAGTGAAACAATAAAAAAAATAGCCCTATATAAAGGGTTGCAAAAAAAGGTATAATATTCTGAATAATCAGATTCTGATTGCTCCGAGACATGGTCGTCTTCGGAGGAATCACTGTCGCCAAAATTATTATCATTGTCTTCAGTTAACAAATTATTGCGTACACTAGAACGCAGATTATACGCTATACTGCTAAATACAAAAAAAAACACTTGCAAACTTATTTTTTGGCTTTTTTAAATTAATCTGTCGATTTAGAAAGTAAAAAAAATTGAATTTTTACCTCAAAATTGACGTCGAGTACAGATGGGGTCTATTTGACCCCTTGATCTACTTCAAAGCCTTCTCAACGACGACTGACGATTTGGAACTGGAAGCGAACGGTGTAAACTTATAGTCAAGACACAGAAATATATTTAGGAGCCTACAGTACTCCTCTTTTCCCTTAGGCCTAAGCACTGCGATCGGTCAAAAAGGTATCTGGGGTCAATTTGACCCCCTGTTTTCTCAGAGGGTTAAACAACGAGCCAAAGAGTTTAAGAATCTCTGGGTTAATAAATCCTTATATATTTCACTTGTGCGTCATCTTCTTGAATATGCTTGCACTATTTGGAACCCGGCTTTCGAAATTCTTGGCAAAAGATTTGAGTCTGTTTGAAATGTTTTCAACCCTTATGATTTCAGCAATCTACCACCATACGAATACCGCCTTAAATTTATCAAGTTGTTACTCCTTGCGTCGAGAAGATTGATGTTATCTGCCTGTTTCAGCTTCGACCTCAACGGAGACCCAGTTAATGTCATCTACTTAAAAGGCAAGTTTCTGCTCAATCAGCCCTTGAGAGTCACAAGATCCCTATGATTGCTTATTGAATACCAACACAAGACAACATATGCAGCAAATGAGCCAATAAAGAGGTGCTGCAAGTTATTCAATAGCATGAGCCAGAACTTTTCCCCTATGATATCTAACGCAACTTTTAAAAATGAAATAATCAAGGCTCATTCATCATAGTCATCCTCCTTCCTCCACCATACTAATATGCATGTATTGTATGCCATTTACTCTGCCATTTATGCCATTTATATCATTCAATTTGTAAGCACTTAGTAAATTTCATATTTAACTATTATTAATTTATTTATTATTTTATTATTTACTTGTAACTAATTTTATATGTTATTTATAAGTTTTGAATTCATCTGTTGCTTTTCTATTTGTTTTAGTTTGTTTCGTATTCTTATGATGATGACTCTACTACACGCAAAGTCTGTCGCGCATTCGCCGTTGTCATTAGTTTCATGACACTGTGCCCTCAGTCGTTCTCCCATGTATTTCATCACTCACGATCTTAGCATTGAAGTTACCAAGTATTATTTTGACGTCATTTACAAAAATGAGCAGAATAGTTTTTCCAGAATGCGTCTTTTGTTTCCTGATTATTTCTTCAGTCAGAGCGTGAACAATTGTCAGCCATATTTTGAAGAATTTGGCTTTGATGCTGATCGCAGACAATAGTTCGCTAACTCCTATCACGTGTGGTTTGAACTCCCTATCTACAATGAATGCCACTCCGAATTCATGATTTCCTACAGATTTCCCACTTTTGACTATTGTGTGCGATCTCCTGTCTTGTGCTTCGCTGCCAATCTATTTCGTTTCTTCAATTGCCAGCTCGTTCACTTTGTACTTACTAACATTTTGCAAGAATGCTTTAATAGCGACAAGATTGATTGATCTGACATTCCAGGATCCATATGCGTAGTCCGTATTCCATTTTTAGGGTCGATTCCGTAGTTTTAATCTTATCCAAGGATTCTTCGTTAGTTCCGGGACGGTTTAAAACGCAGAAAGGCGAGTAGAGAGGGTGAAGAGCGGCTAGTAGTGAGGGTGAAGAGAGGCGAGTAGAAAGGGTGAAGAGAGGGCAAAGAGAGGCGAGTAGAGAGGGTGAAGAGGAGCGATGGGAGGAGTCATTTCAAAAGAACGGATCGACCATTTGCTTGCACGTCAAGTTCAGGAGCAAAAATAATTGTGGCACGAAAATACAAATAGTTATACCATTTCTTTCATTGTTGTTTTTTTTTACGATTTTGTTTTTCGCTAATGTTTTTAGCTGTTAGATATTTCTGTGAAAAAAAGAAATGCGAATTTTCTTGCTTGGTTCTAAAAATTATATCTATCAAGCTCTAGGTGTAGCTAGAAGCGATGTACATATGCGCAAATAATTGTGCTACCGTCTGTATGTATCATGAAAATCCGTTTTAATTGATGTAACCGGTCCAATGTAAACGTAATTGATTCCGTGGAAAGCACTGGGTAGGAAGTTAACAAGATACGAATAGACAATTAGCGCCAACCAATTTAAAATAACTAAAATCGTATTAGCTTTTTCACACTGCTCTGATTTTGCGACATATTTGGTACAGTTCGCTACAATTTTCTGTATGTGGACGCTGATGGATACAATGCAAAATTACATGCATCAATTTAAACATAAAGATACAGTTCATATAAAGTTTCCATGCGAAATATCTGCATTTGTCTTAATGTTTCTAGGCTTCTTTCCAACTTTTGATTTTGTTTTCATAATTTATCCCTAATGAGTCGCCTAATTCTCTTAGTAGGAAAATGTCGAATAAATAAAAAAATGGCCGTTAGTTTGCTTTCAACTATTTTTATACCAATACAGTAGTTCCATACAATCAACTATCCTACCAACTGCAAGTTATTAAATTGATACTAGCAATTTCTTCTATTTATTCAAATACCACCTGCAGCTGAAGATGCCTGTAAAGTTTTCTGCAGAACACATACAAACGGTACAAAATCCAGAAGTTGGACATTCCCAGACGGAACCACATGTCACACAACCAAATACGATTTCGATGATACTTCGTACTGTATCAACGGTCGCTGTGAAAAATTCACATGCGAAAACTCAACAAGAAACTACTTCAAAATGGATGCAAGATTTTGTCCACAAACTCTGATAGAATCCGAAAGTCAACAGTGGAATCATATACAACAGGAAAACGCACGCGACTACAAACGATATCGCAGCCACAGTAAAATAGTAAATCGAGGTAAAGAAACACATTCTTTGAAATCGCGCAATGAAGAAATGCAAGAAGAAATTTCAGATGCAGCCGAAGTGAGCTTCCAAAGCTCAGCTAGAAGCGATTCTCGTAAATTCGATAGCGAACCGTGGAACAACGCTCGTCCGGAACACGCCGCAAAACTGGAAAGTCCTTGGATAGTTAAGTCCGGTTGCCACTTTAGCTGCATGGACCAGGCAAAAGGCATTCAGATTGTTTCTTCGGCGGTTGATAAGCTGAATAACATTCAGCTATGCAAGCCACAAAGTACGGTTAGTAACAGTCAAAGTATTCTAATATAATTTTCTCACAGGATATTTTTCAGCCTTGCGATAAATTCCAAACTACAGTTGAATATTCGGAGAATATTTGCGCGCGATACAAGCTGAAAGTTCGAGGTTTGTCTGGATATGGAATGCAAATTGCGCCGAGCGTTCAAGATCCGGATCGAAGCTGTAGAGTTGCATGCCAGGACGAGCTATTGCCACATCGCTTCTATTTGGTCAACGGCGAACAGGGTCTTTTTCCGTTCGGTACGAAATGTTCTCCGAATGAGGAACGATACTGCGTGAATGGCAAATGCTTGGTAAGCTATTTTATCGCCATGGATATGAAAACATACAATTGATTTGGTATTTCATTTTCAGGAGTTTGGTTCCGACAATATTCCGCTTACTAGATCCTATATAAGTTTGCCTTTATTCCGAAACAGACGCGATGCCGCGGAATCACGAAGTAGAAGAAAACGCAGCTTCCTCTATTACAAGCCAGTGAATATAAGCGAAGAAATATCACAGCAATTCTTAGATAATCTCATTCAAAAACTCAACTTTCACATAGACAAAACTCAAGGTTGGCAACACAAATATTTGAAGAGTTCCAATTAGAAAACGTAATTAATCGTTTCAGAGCCCCTGATTAGCAACGACCATATCGAATTTACGAATCCTATTCATATATCTATTAGCAATGATGAACTGATTGAGATGTAGGAAATCTTTTATTTAAATCGATTCTATTTTATAAATTTAATAATCGAAATAAAGTTATGATATTTGAACTTCATGATTTTTCTAAATTTAAGTTTGATTCGCACGAGAAAATCATCTTTATTTCAAAAGACCCGTTAAGTTAAGCACATTATATAGTCTGTGCATAAAATCATACTATAGTTTGCAATTTGTAGCAAGAGACACTTTAAAACATTCGGATTCGCCATACAGAACCGGTTGACAATCTTAAATTCACTCCTTTTTGCTAATCTTACATGCGAGTAACAATCTGCTTTGCAAATCGGCAAAGAAGCGTTCTGCTTAGGTTCAGTAGAATGCTTCTTTTGCAGATTTGTAAAGCAAACTGAAAGAACAAACACAAACAGAAAAAAACATTTACATTACAGTTTAAGAAATGCAGAGTGCGTCTTTATTCCGAGCTGATGATCGCATCTAGCAACGATCCTCTTAGTTCTGATTTCACTGCGATCTTGTCGAACTTGGAGGACTGATATTTATTGTAGACAGCCTTCAACTGAGCCTTCGGTGCGTTCTTCAGCAGAACTGCGATTTTCTGCACAAGTGGCTTCAAGTTCTCCAGTGTGTATGTACTATAGAATTTCAGGGTGTTTGTCCACAATTGGTCATCGGTCGCATCGCGGTTTTTGTTCAGTAGCTTGAGCGCGAGGAACAGTGATGCGGCTGCCACTTCGGACGGTCGATGATGCACCAGGGCATACTCGATCGAAACTAATTCGATTAGGTACTTGGCCAGCATGTGCGTCTCTTCGACAGTACTGGCAGCCTTCGAGAAACGACGCAGGAAGTGAATACTGGACGGCCGACCGAGCTTGAAGTCAATACTTTGAATGATTTTCTGCTCTATTGCGAGGATCTGTCCCTTGGTGTAGGTGTCATCGGCGATGTAGACGAAATCGCTGATTTCCGGTGGGTAGAGTTCTTCGTATTTCGAAGCAAGGAACAGAGCTCCAATACCCACCAGTTGTAGATGCTGCCGCTGCGTTGTGGGAACTTCCTATAATACGATCGTAGAGAACCGTTAGTGACTTTATGAGCATGGAAAACGTTTTGTTTCAAGAACCCTACCTGCAAATATCTGTCTATGATAGAAATAGTTAGGTGATATGTCTCTGGTAGTAGGCGAAATTGGAAGTGTACCTCGTTAATCCAATCGAAAAGTACAGCTCTCATTTTTGGTGTTACCTGAGTAAATTGAAATAAAATTAAAAGACGTTAGCATTCCCTTTAAGTCTTATTGCGTTAAAAATGTTTAATATTTATATTATTTAATTTTAATGTACCTCAGTCTGTTTGTCTAAATGCATTTTACGAATAGGCATCTCAAGTTCCAATTGAAACAGATACGAATAAATGTCATTGGCATATTCAGAAACCAGAAGGGGATTTTTTGTGTCCCCAGCGTCAATATTAGCTACCTGAAAACAACAAATCATTGGATCATGTATAAATATGTTATCATTCAAACAATTTCTACATACTTCATCAAGCAATGAAGACGAATGCGCTTTGATTTTGCATTTGACTTCGATTGGTCTCGGTGGAGCCAATACGTTTACTATTGCCGACGGCATGCTAGCTGGGGCTGAAACCGATGCTGTGAGAGGTGCAACTGTTGCGGTCGGCAGTGTTTTCTCTTTTTTGTCTTTGCATAAAGCTGCCTTAAGTTTCGATAGCGATCGACGTGATACATTGCTCTCCTCGCGACGAATCGGTGCGGCAACTTGTTGTAGAGCGGGCTGTTGCTTTTGCTTCTCATCGGCGGATTTCGTTGTTTTGACTGCAACTGAGGGGTACAATTGATTATAAATTATTTTGAAAAAAAAGTTTTACATTCAAATAGTTTTGAATAACTAAAAAGGTATTCGTTGGAAAAGCTGAGGGTTAAAGGCCAATGGGAAAAAACAGGAAATGCTAGCCTGACTGTGACAACGAAGACTTCGCATCGCTGCTTAGAGTTCGTAGCCGAGACAATTGGAATTGAAAAGACATTGAGTAATTATGAGGGGTTGCAGACTTGCTCCGATCTTAGTTTTTTTTGACTCTAGAGAAAAGGATGAAATTATTTTAAATCTCAAAGCCGATCTGGCACGTTCCTCACCAGAACCGGTGGGGATATGTACTATCATGCCAAATAGTACAGCATCTAAGCCACTGCAAACAGGATTTATCTGGGACTTCAGATTAGTCCAAAAAGTATCAAGGACCACCGAAATATGCCTAAATTTCTAACTGAAAGAAATATATCATACTTATCTCCAGTATCATACTTCTCTTATCTGAAGAAAAAAAATGAACGTCATCCTCTGGGGCCTGTAATGCATGTCAACTGAAGAAATAGTAAGTTATTATAAGTAAGTACCGTAATGCATGTCAACTGAAGAAATATTAAGTTATTATAAGTGCCGGTCATCATTTTGCTTGAACGGAGGTACAGGGTTTTCATACTATTGAGTGTTTCTCTTGAGAACACTAACTGGAGCGTGAAAATTATTAAAACGTCTTTTACCCATGAATGAAACAGGCATATACAATATTCGTGCTATCTGCCACTCACTAGTTCAGCTAAGGACCCAGAAACCAAGAAAAGGTCAAGCACAAGGCCATAATTGCCAGCAAATTGGTTATTCGTCAAACAACTGCCATCCACAATGAATATGCGTGAAATGTGATGGTCTTCATGACTTCAAGAATTGTCCAAAAAAATACCAGATCAGAAGGTGAGATGTGTGAATTGTTATGGAGATCACTCAGCAAGCTATGGAGATTGCCCGCGTAAACCCAAAGCCTTTAAAAAAACTTTCGCTGAAATTGTGAAAAACTAGCCTCGTAACAAAAAGCAACAGCCACAATCGCAACCAATTCCTAATCACAGGTAAGGAAAATAAGTGCAATCTCTAGTTCAGGGTACATGGGCTAGTTGTTCACAGTACGCGAACAGCAGTTCTAGCATATGGTGTAGGATATGATAGCCAAAATAGATTGAAGCACATTCAATGCTCAATCATCACTTTTAACATTCAATTTCTCTTTTCATCATACCAGGAAATAATGAGGCCAATCTCTATCATCTCTTGGAATGACAACTACCTAATCCACAAAAGGGGAATGCTCACGCAATTTTGATCACGGAGTTGACATCTTGCTGATTCAAGAAGCTTTTCTTAAACTCTGTTAGCAATTCGCCACTCCCTACTTAACACTCTATCACAAAGATAGATTAACTGGTATGGGAGGTGATACAGCAGTGCTCACTAAAAATACAATTAATCGCCGTACCACCTAAATTCTAAATACTAAATGAGCTCGAAGCAACTGCAAACAAAGTGCTGGGTGAAGCTCTCGAATTCGAGTTTATTTCGAAGTACAAACCACCAAGTTCAAAAAAGTCATAGCTGACGTTGAAAGGCAATATGAATCTCAACAGCCAAGTTTAGCAGGTGCTCTTAATGAACTACACAGTGAAGTGGATGCTGCGAGAAACAATAAAGCTGGGATCATGCTAAAAACTTGACCATGCGTATCTCTAGCGAGCCAACACGCTATGAGCCACAGTATTTGATTTAGCAATATCTATCACAGTGCTCGTTGAGCTACCTTCAGATGAGCTACCTCTGTTCAGGAGATTTCTATTAATAGCCCGATCATACCGAGAAAATCCTCGAACTAGGAAGCTTTTCATAAAAGGTGCAGAAAACACCAAAATAAACCCACATCAACAACAGATTAGCAAAGTAAATATACCAGCCCTTTGAAATAAATATAACAATATCGGTGACGAGCCACAGCCTTTATGAACTTCCAGGGTATATGAAAAACCAAATTCGAAAAGAAAATGGAATTTTCGGCTTTTGATTAAAAGACAACAATCACATAGGTTGATGGGCAAGAAATAAGTAATACTTAGGACTTGCATTCGACAAAATACTCAATTGGAAAGAGCTCATTCGAAAAACTGGAGCGGAATGTACGCACAACATTTTTTTTTCTCGCACCTACGCTTAAAAACAAAAGTCTTAATGTTACATAAAGATATTTAGGAACACACTACTGCACGGTAGCACAATTATTCGGCAAACAAATAAAACCCAAAGACGCCAGCTTCAAATCTTGCAAAACATATCTTTTAGAAGAATTTTCCGATTTTCACGGTACGTGAGGAATAGAGACATCCACAAAGACTTGAGAATTGAAGCAACTGACAAATACATACGGGACAAAATACTCAAACTTTTTGACACAATAGTCCATCACTTGAACCCTACAATGAATTATCTTTAGCTTAGGAAGGATAAAAACAGAGCTCACCCAGGCTTAAGGGATATTCTACAAAAATTTCAGTTATGTCAACGTTTAACCTCTAGAATTAGTTGAGATGCAAGCCGAGTGAATAATATCAATCGCCCAGAGTAAGGGAGCGAAGGTTGCTTGACACCAGCTCTAATAATTCAGTTCTAATAATTACTTGTATTTATTTGCTCATTGACCAAAAACAGCAAACGCAGCTGGCATAAAATGTAAAATCTTAAACAAAATCAAGTCGAATTGTGTACTTGAGCTTGACATATTTCAGTCCTTACATTCGAATTGCTTCCCAACAGGTAAGAGTATTTTTTCTAACGCGATAGAAGCGTGGAAAAAGGCAAATTTGGGGAAGAATACATGAAAAATTTCAACGCTGGAAAATCAAAAAAATGACAAATTGCACCAAACAATAATGTAGCTTGATATGGACCTATAAAGAACCTGGAATAACAGAACATAGTGGTCCGACTAATGATAATCCGGTTTATTATTTTGGCTTCTACTTCATGGTCGGCTCAGCATCAAGAATTCGATTTCTGAATTTAGATCTTTCACCTTGAATCAGTCGCATCGAATACCTTTCACTTCAACAAATTTACATATCCTCACTAAATTGCGCCAAAATCTCTTCCCCGAAAATCATTTAATTTACAAATTTCATCCAACTTGGATTCAAGCTATTCTCAACGAGGCAAAATATTAACTTACCCTTTGGTTTCAAAAGCTTCACTTCATTTCCTGGCTTAGCACTGGCCGAGGGTACTTTGGGTACTTTCACTACCACTTTGTTCGCTGCATTTTGTAAAATATCTGATTTCTTCCAATGACAGTCTACACGAGCCTTTGTAATTTTCAGTGCGCTAACTCTGCAACAAAATACAACTCTCAACAATCAAGAATATCATAATCACATGCAGTAGCGGACTCACCCATCCTTGAGATCTGCTGTTTTCACAGCCGCCCGGTTTCCTAATTCGCCTAAAGCAGCTCTTTTCGTTATGCCAGCTGTGGTGCCTGTTTTAGGGAGGATCGTAGTAACTTTCTTCGTTTTCTGCTGGGCCTCATTCTACAAGACGAGAACAGTTTCATGAAGCTTCATCCGTTAGATAACCGTCCAACAAACTAGCTGTAAATTTTCATAGAAAAAAACGGAAATATTCTTACCTCGTCTACTTTAACTGCACGAAGTCGGGTGGTCATCATATTTTCGTCGCCCCACAGCTCTATATTCGCAAATTATCACTAAATACAGGACTTACTTTCAA
This sequence comes from Nemotelus nigrinus, assembly GCA_947369275.1. Taxonomy (NCBI): domain Eukaryota; kingdom Metazoa; phylum Arthropoda; class Insecta; order Diptera; family Stratiomyidae; genus Nemotelus; species Nemotelus nigrinus. The sequence continues at coordinate 182,884,001 of OX376372.1, read as the reverse complement.
ATCGTTATCAAAAGATAATATAAAAATTGCGTTAAATGCTTAAAATTCGAAAATAAATTCGGTTTTCTCGTAACGTCTGAATGTTCGGTGCAGTACGTTCTCACTTGATTTGCAATCAGTGTACCTGCCCTCGACGAAAATCACCCGAAATTGCCAACGACGACTACTCGGACCGGACCGCGACAAACCGTTGGATTTGTTTTCAAAGTATTCAGCAAAACGTCCGGTTGTTCAGCGGTTCTCGTCAAGTAGTTGAACGAACTCAGCTGCTGATAATGGACTGAGCCAAGTTTGATGTCATTCAGAGAAGAAAGTGCAGTTAAAATGAATTTAGGACTAGCTGATGATAAAATAATGGATTATTGGAAAATTTGTCAATGAATCATTATAATCTGCATGAATAATCAAGGTCTGATTAAGATAAAGACATACAAGTAGATGTTGAAACTTGCCGAAATTAAATGGTGCTGATCTATGCTATCTATCAGTGCGGGATATTTAAAACTGTTTTGCGATTTTAAAGGTTCAGTTAGCGAACGTGCGTCGCGTCCGTCGCGTCCGCTCCGAGTGAGTTGAATTTCTCAGCTTCCATATACTTTACATTGGAAGACGCAGCGATAGTTATCCAACCGGTGCGTCGGACGCGACGGAGCGCAAGAGATGATCATTTTCATCTTCGGACGCATCGAGAGAGAGAAAGGTGAGTTTAGAATGAGTGGTGAGTGTTTTGCAAGGCATTCTGTCAGCTATGAATTTTTCAAGGTGAATATATTTTCAAAATGTTTTGTGGAATAGATAAATCATTTTCCTGAAATATTTAATTAATCGAATGTTGATGCTGTAGAACTTGTTAATTAGCGTATTTTATAGTTATAAATATATCTGGTAAAATAATGTTAATTTACCGATGGTTCAGAAAACAGTCAACCTTTGTTGAACCGATTAAATTGATGTCTGCATTGAATTAGCTTATCTTTCATTTATATTCACAACTGTTGCGCTTAAAATTTTATTGATAATTTTCCAAACATAGAATGCTTGAAAATAGCGTGACAAAAATAATAGTAGTTGTAATTTGTGACAATTCAAAAGTTTGATTGATTCTGAAACCAAACACCCGAGTAGAAATGTAAAAAAGCCTTTACGTTATTATGCTTTACTTAATCAGTTAGAATATGCAGCCATGATATTAATTAATATCCTTCATACGATTGTATGTCGATTTAAAATAACCATTTATTTCCCGATCGACGTTCGTCGGACGTACCGACCATCTTCTTTTCCTTTTAATTTTCTTGTATTTTATATACAGCATAAATAACATGCTTAACATTTCAAAAAACTCTCGCATTCTACAATTGTTTACACATCACGACAATAATTTAATTCAACACCTTCAACTTCGACACACGGAAAGCACGCACGAACTGAACAGACAAATTACAAAACAGTTCAAACAACTCCCGCGTTCGAATATGAATTTTTCACCAGGAAAATAAAAACTGACCACCTTTGCCTTTGACAGACGGAGCGGACGCGACGCACTCTCAAAGATCATCGATGCGTCCGGTCATAAAACGCAGCGGACGCGACGGACGCGACGCACGTTCGCTAACTGAACCTTAAGTTATTAGCTCAAAATCAAAAAAATTGCGAACAAATAAATCCTATTTGCAACATTGTAACCACTCAATACATATCTCTTGCTTTCGCAGCCTACAACCCACTTGTATATAGAAACGTTAAGCGGATAAAATATTGCGCCGCTCGTGAAATGAATCTAGATTATTTTATATTATAAAATTATAGATTGATGACAAATATTAATGAAATCTGCGGAGATTTTTTGATGTTTGTTGGAATCTTACTCATAGCTTAAAACCTACGGAACCAAATCTTGCTGACTGAAAATCTTCACAAGAAAATCTTCAACTTATCCACTCATCCAATCATCCCATCTTATTGTGATATATTTCACGTACATCACTCATTTATTGGATAATTTGCTCTGATAGCAAATAAAGTCATGCTAGGTTTCGTTGCATATTTTCAACCAGCATTTCCTTACATTAGCGAGCATTGAACGCTCTCTGCTTCATAAACACCCACTACGCATTTCCCACCACTAGAAAAGAATAGGCGTTTATTATGACGTCAGGGTGCAAGTGGGGCAAAAGGTAATGGGCAATAATAGTGTTTTGTCAACTGATCGGTGAGGACGTATCTGAGAGTCTCCGTGTGAGCAGTGTGTTCGACACAAAAATTTCAAAAGTTTAATCGGAAAGTCATTAAGGACAGAACTTAATCGAAGAAATCAGGTAATTGCGCCATGTTTTTCATATTTACTTATTTTTGAAGTTGATATAAATGTTGCACAAAGTGATTTGGTATAGATTGCGGGGCGGCTGATGCACTTTGTAACATCTCGGTAATTCTTTCTCGAAACTGTAGAATTTCCAACTCCAATCTGGAGCCATGTTACTATTTTGTGCGGTGAATGCGTTTACGACGGAAAATCGATAAAAGTTTTTTGCGGTCGGCGTTAGCCGGGTAGATGTGAATGGATTGGCGAAATATTTTCGAATGTTGGAAGAAATGTTGGGAACATAGAATTTTACTGTTTGATGGTTGCAGAGAATGCTAGACGCGGAAAAAGTATTTAGAAAAGGCGCGATATCGGGATGTCCACCATTTTGTTGTCAAGTTAGTGACGACATGGCCTCCCCCTAAGGTGACACGTTCGACGTCATGAGCGTCGTTTGATTCGCGAAGGAAAGAAACGGGTATTTTGTTATCGGTGGGATTTGTAAACACAACCGAATTAGGTTTTGTGATATTGTGGTATGATTGCTGTATTTAAGGAAATTTTTGGCGGGAATCCCCCTGATTTGTTTGATAACTGTAATTAATAAACTTATTGTAATCGATCATACGTCTTTTGCAGAAATGGCACGTACAAAGCAGACTGCCCGTAAATCTACCGGAGGAAAAGCTCCGCGTAAACAGTTGGCAACAAAAGCGGCCCGCAAGAGCGCACCGTCCACCGGTGGCGTGAAGAAGCCCCATCGTTACCGCCCCGGTACAGTAGCCCTTCGAGAAATTCGTCGCTACCAGAAATCGACGGAATTGCTCATCCGCAAGTTGCCGTTCCAGCGCTTGGTCAGAGAAATCGCGCAGGATTTCAAGACGGATTTGCGTTTTCAGTCCGCCGCTATCGGGGCATTGCAGGTAGGTTGCAATCTATGAATTGGTACTTTGTATGGGGATCAAACCAACATGTTTTGAACTATTGCAGGAAGCCAGCGAAGCCTACTTGGTTGGTCTATTCGAAGACACGAACTTGTGCGCTATTCACGCCAAGCGAGTCACCATTATGCCAAAGGACATCCAGTTGGCACGCCGAATCCGAGGTGAACGTGCTTAAGCACTGATACTTTCGGTGGTAGCAGCAGCAGCAGCAATTACAAGCAACAACAACTGGCCCATTCCGAATACAAATAGAATTAGCTGTAGCGAAATTTTAATTTGTTTTGATCGAGTGGGTTAGGAACAAAAAAAAGAAGGAAAAAACAAAAAAAAAACAAGTTTCATTTTACACATCTTCTCGTAATGTATTTTATATTTATGTCTCTTTAACTTTAAGGAAGAGTAGTAGTGTTTGATTAATGCGCATGAGATTACGTTTTAGATAACTTTCGGGGGATTTCTTTTCAGATCAAGAAAAAACGTGTCTGCTTCGAATTGGTCGCACGGTTATTTTTTTTTGTATTTTTGCAATCAATGTAACTTGCAATGATGCCGTTTTTGTGTTACATTTTCAATCTTTTTATAATAAGAGAAAATTATAGCATCTGAGATATTCCCACCACATTTTCATTGAATAATAAATGTCTTTCAAAAGAAGTTTGTTGTATCATTGGTTGAAGGAATTAAAGGATTGTGGCGAATATAGAGCGTTAGGTAATGTTAGTGGTAGGTCAGCTAGAAATTGGGCGGTGGTAGAACGGCTTGGAAGACTTGACGATAGAGGTAGTCGAGCTGGTTGTATTATTTGGTGTCAAGGTTTTGCTCACAAGCGTGCCGGTAAAACAAGATATTGCGTTCTTTGAGGGTTGGAGCTCGCCGGAGTGGAGGAAGAGGATTAAAGTCTACTTACATGAGTGAAAGCTACTTTAATTACTAAGGGAAATACTTAAAAGCTGTTCCCATAGGAAATGAGATATTTATGGGCAGACTGGAAAATAAACTCTGTGAAAACGGATAACATTACATATGACTATCTGAAAACTTTAGCATAGCTGAATAAAGCACACAAGGATATCAAGTTTTCAATGGAAGCCGAAAACAATAAAACGATAAAATAGTCTTTTTGGATTCAATATTTACCGGAAGCCCAAGGACACCCAGATAACAATACCATTTACGTAAGATCATTGGTATTCCCACAAAATGTTGTCCCGTCTATTAACAGTGCCTACGGCTTAGAAAATTTTTTACTCAGAGGTCAAATATATTGAATATGCAATAAGAAAACAGATTTATCGAGAAAGTGATTGGACATTTTTATCAAAAAAGGGGACAAAATGCAACATGATCTGCTAACGATGCTATTTAAACAAGAAGCAACCATAAGAATTCCAATAGTTTTTTTCGACAATTTTCAAAAAGTTTCCGGAAGTTCTTGTATGATTTGTCCAGATTTACACGCATTAACTTAGCAGGAGATTTTAATAGTTGGTAAAAATTTCTACCAGCAAAACATGAGTTGGTGAACAAGTTCTATTTACCCCCACCTTCTAAAAACTCGTGTTGAGCTGATGCTTGTAAAAATGCACTTAGATATAAAGGCAGTTCCGACCAATAGGACTAACAAATTAGGTTCTAGGCTAGGCCATATGAAGGAGGAAAACAAATGTGTGAAATTTACAGGATTATTTGCCCGGAATGCCGGTGTTAAATTTTGTATACTTACGTGTTTTTGTGTATTTTCCTCTGATTTTTGATTCCTGCTTTCGCTAATTTGTCCTCTGATGATGAAAGATCCACGCTGGGTAATCAAATCGCATTTTATCCTTCCAAAATAAGCAGAATAAACAAGTTGTATTAGGATTAGACCGGTAAACATTGCAGAATAGAACAGATCAACCTCGGAATATCGATATCTGTCAAGAAACTACAATATATCTAGCTTCGAAGCGAAAAATTGGTCTTTAAATAAAAATATTTGGTCTTGAAAGCTAGAATGTTATCCTGTTACAATAAATCAAAACTGGAGCGTCTTGAGAAAGCTTAAAGAGCACAGTCAACGATGGATTTGACATAGAGTGGACAGAAATTCGAAGGTTCGTGCTCTGAAACTTGCAACGGAAGTTGAGATGCATTTGGGAATAAAAGTTAATCCAGAACCAATCTGTGAAACATAGATTTCATGGTCGAGCACCAAGAAAAAAACTAATCATATCAAAGGAAAATCACGGGAGACGTGTAGTTTGCAAAATCGTGCAATAACAAATAACATATTGCATGCCGATAAAAGCAAATTTTGTATATTTGGATGCAGTGGAAGAAAGATAGTGTGGAGAGAAGCGAATACAGACTTCGACTTTGAAGTATGGTCGAGGAGGAGTTAGGGTCTGAGGCTACATGATGACAGTAAAATGGAACCAGGATGGATAATTAAATATATTATAAAATATTTTAAAGCAGATCGTTTAAAAATTGAGTATAGCAGTCACGTTCAATTTCTATCGAGACAACGACTCCCAACAAGTGAAATTTAGAGTGGGATCCCGACTTCTGTATAACTATCCAAAAGCTATTGAAAATCACCACAATTACTGGGCTTGAATGTCATTGAAAATTTATGGAGCCAATTAGAAGATGCAATCCGAAATCATCATGTTTCAACTAAAGAAGGCTTGAAACGAGCTCTGCTAGAAGAATGGAAGAGAAGTGTGTCCCATTATTGTAAAAAATTTGTTCAATCGATATCCAAACGACTTAAAACAGTTGAAATTATAACAGCCCTTCATGCTCACAATAAATGTTTGTGAAATTTTGAATTTATTTTATAGCCCAAATAAAGTTTTGATTCAAAAGTGCGACTAGTGTATGAATGTGGCTTTGAACTAGTGTATGTATGAATGTGGTTTTCCTTTTCGCACAAATAATTCCCCAATAATTTCACCTGCTCGTGAAATGACATTTAATGCGTTACGCTAAATTTGGTGACTTAGACGAGCTATTAGATTCTGCTTTTAGTTTTAATAATACATGTGGCTCAATAGTAATAAAAGATAACAGTGCATTTGACTTCTTAAAATACATTCTCAAGAATTCGATGATATTTCCATGAAAAATATCTTGTTCTTCTCGCTTGTTTAACCAATCCTAGAATGTGAGTTCTTAGTGTTGTCCCCTTTATTATTATAAGGATAATAAAGCTTATATTAAGTATCTCTGAAAGAGGTTCTTGGTTTGCGCTCTGAGTTCATTCTGCTGGTCTAACCCTCATTGATTATCTTCCTATGAAAACCGCCTGCAGTTACTGACAATGGACAGGGACATTGAACTATCAAAACTCGATTCATTCAACGCCATTTACTGTTAAATTAAATGAAACAACCTTTGCAATGGGACATTGCTTCAACTCAGTGATCAAATGTTCATTTCCATTTGGCCTTTGGTATGTTTTACAGTTACCAGATTTTTGGATCGAATAATTATTTATAATAGCTCAGTATTATAGTAAAATGTAATAAATATATATGTAGCTATTAAATTGTTGATTAAGATGTCGATTTCAATAAGGAAAAGATATAATGCTAAAGCTTTCTAAAGAGCAATGGCTGCGGCATAAAAACCATTGTTTATTTTTTACTTAATATAATGTGGAGCATCAAGTCGAGCTGAATTGGTGTTGACTTAACATAGGAATTTATAAGAGTTTTCAGCAAAATCTACAGTGTGACGCATAAACTTCACCTGTCTATTATTTACGACTCGTTCAAAGATTTTACTAAACAATTTTCCTAGCGAAATTGACCTAACTGCAAGGGTCATCAATGCCATTAACCTGGAGGGTAGGAGTAACAAGAGTTCTTTTCAGAACTTCAGCGAAGGTGCCGTTTTCTAAATGATCATTAATAATTCAATTGAGGTATGGAACAAAGCTATATCTTACTGTTTTCAGCTTGTCTAATTCACATTTATCAATTCGCGCTGCCACATTTTTAAGCTATCAATAATTTTAACTACTGTTAATCACTCCAGTTGTCTCCAGCATTCACGTATGGCCTGTGGCAGAGGAAGGTTGTATCCGGAGAGCTAGAAAGTGGTTACTTTTCTCCGAAGGATGGTATTTATCTGGAATTGAGCATACGTGAATCAACGTAAAGACGCATTTCTGAGAAAAAGTAAAAATAGTTCTAAATCTGTGCTAAAATTAAATAAAAGTCGAACTCGATGGTCAATTGCCGATAGGATAATACTAGCCCCGGTTCCTCGTAGCAGTAAACCAATTCACAAAAAAAAATAGTTATCTGCAGAAATAACGGATAGTCATTAATTATGTTACTACTCCGATAAGCATTTTATAGATTGACCTATTAATTAATTTTTGCCCGAGTTGGAGACAAAAATTCATTGGAATCATCTGCGGTGAGGGCCGACTAACGATAATTTTCTTGGAACATAGTTTTTAGGACACTCTAGCATTTCCCCTTTCGCTATTTTAATCTTTTTATTTATATATCTTTATATAGTTTTGTCGACATATTTCACTTTCTCGCGATGCATTTAACTATACATTCTTTTATATGATTTATCAGAATTACTGCTAGCTTGTTGAATTATTTTTGATAGCTATATCAGAAGCAAATGTATTCATTTGTTTTCCATCCCTTATAATGTCCTATTCACATCTTTTGAATGGGAAGTGTTAAAATGTTCACAAGTTTTAAGGCTCGATTTAGAAGCTGCTCGTGAATGTGCTATTTTGATAAAGTTTTTGAAGTACTTTTGTTTTCTCTAATACATTTTATGGTCAATTAAACTAATGATTGTGTTTGCTCCTGGAAGCAGTCATAGATCAAAAATACTTGAAACCTACTTTCTTACCCGCTTTTTGACTGGAACTTGCTTGGTTTTTTTTTTTTGTAAATGACTTGGAGGCAGTATTACATAACTTAGTGCTCCTGTTTCATGCACGATTTGAGTTCTGAAAGCTCGATTATAATTTTAATATTACTGTATTAGATTGAGGATGAAGTTTCCTCAAATCTGGACTATTTTGATGCGTCTCAACTAGTAGTTTTTAAATGAAAGCAACAGCTTGCTGAACATGTACTTAATTACGAACAAGACTGCGAATTAAATTTTATGCATATACCCAATTCCATGATTCATAGTTTCAATAACAACACATCATTTATTACTTAACATAACTGTATTCTTATAAACTAGGTAATTATTGCTTTCACATCGATATTCAATTCCTTCAATCGTGCCACTACTTGACTATTATCCAAACCATTATCACGATTGTATTTATACATAATTAAAAGTTGTTTTTCTTCCAATCCATCAATTCGATCGAACAGAGTCTTTCCCAGTTGCAGGTCAATATCATTTTCTTCGCGCAAAACGCAAAAATATATAAGGAAAACAGCTACACTGGCTGATATAACGTACGGTTGGTACCAAAGTGCCTCATCTGCACCGCCACTTCGAGTTGACTTGGCACGCCATGACCCAGCCTGACTACCGAAAAACTTAATCGGCTCATTATTAATAGTATCTTCTTCGTCATTTGCAGGCTTTTTCGTTTGAGTTGCTGTAGTTCCAGAAGTAGAAAATGTCTTAGAAAACTGGTGAAGACTTCGAAGTTGGTTTAGCCTAAATGAAAATTTTACGTAGAGGATTTGTGCTGAAATAGAGGGAAATCTTACCGCAGCTTAGTACTAGCAAGTATCCTTGCCATTATATTGTCAGGTTTTTAGATAGTTTTTTGTAGGTTTGTTGTGAAATTGCTTGCACTCTTGCTCGTTTTCGTTGTTGTGACAGTTTTGTGAGAGAAACGAAGACATTTGCTAGTTCGCAGCTGTTCTTGACATTCTCCTAAACCGGAAACGAGCACGGTGAGCTGAAATCTCGCTAATTGTTGCCGTTTAAAATTTTCGAAATTTTCTCAATTTACGAGTAATCAATAATTACTTCAACTATTATTGTCTTCAAAATTCTTCATGATTTTCAAGATAATGATGAATTACTAGTTTGCTACAATTATGAATAAAACAGGAGGTGTCTAATTGGAACCGGAAAAAAGTTGACCATTGCATCTTGAACATTACTTTAACTTGTTTTAAGTTATTCAAGGCAAAAGAAATGATCTGCAAAAGAACTAAAGAAAAGGTGAGACTAGTGATAGAAAAATGATCAGTATAGATTGCACTATATTTTGCTCTACACTCATAGTTTAAACAGTGTAGGTTTGAATTCTAAATATATGATTAATGCAGGTGGGTTATTAGAGCATAAATCAAAATATATGATTTATGCTCTAATTTTCAATGTTTACTGAGATTCCATTGAATTGTATACTTCGATTGGCTTGCTGCCAAATCATCGAAGATATCCTAAAAAGTGGTAGTATTTGATGATACATTATCATTGTGTGGTCAAATTAAAAAAATATTGTTTTCTCTGAAGAAGTTGATATTTGAGAATTACTACAAACATTGTGTTTCTTATTATACTCTTTTTGACGGCATTTATTAGTTGTGAAATGCTCAAATGGAGTCAAATAGAACTTTCAACAAGGCTATTAAGGTAATTCACAATCTTAGACCGCACGTTCCCTACTTTTTTATCTGGGATTATGACTTTGATCTAACTATTAAAACTCAAAACCATAGGGGAAGTCGTCAATAAGAAGAAGAAATCTACTTCTGAGACAATGATGATGATTATAAAATTAAATCAGCGAATTCCTATAGGTTACCTTCTGTCGGAGCCAATGAAGTTCTTAATTACCCAATTCTTTCCGCTGTACCGTTATGAAATCATAAGATGTTGTTAAATGGAAGCTTAGGTAGCATGATTTTAATCAATTCTAATAAAATGCTACCAATTACAATGCCAAGAAAAAGTGATGCAAAAACCAACATTTAAAAGCAGTTTTTGCCTACATTCTTCATAACAGGAAAACTGTTTAAGTAGAGAAATTTTGGCTTTTAACTAATGTTTATTTTTTGTGAACTTTACCATTGTAAGAAAATAGTCAGTAAACAATAATATTCAAGAGAAATCAATAAATTTCTATCTACCGCGAAAAAGTGATATAAAAATTAAACCTAAGCAACTGAGGTTATATTTGGTACGATTTTCTTGACTATGTATGACTGCATGTAGTTTTCCTAATAAAAAAGAAACTAGGTTTGCACAATATTCTTGTCTGATATTACGTCACTCTTTTTATTTGATTTTTGCATCAAGCATGGGCTTACTGAGAATATAATGGGTTGCTAGTCAATGCGCAAGATCTTCCTAAGTATGCTCAATTGAAATGAGATTGAGTGATCATGATGACCATTTTAAACAATGTGCTTTATAATGCAGCCGCAATTGAGTTTGGAGGGGAGTATGTTTCGAATTGCTATCGTACATAAAAATGTAATGTCCGCCTAATTTCAATTTCTGTTAGCTACGGTGAAGTTTCTTCTTTAAAATGTTGATGTTCACTTTATGTCCATTGTCTTTTCTTCAAAAATAGTCAATTTGCACACCTCATTCACGAAACCAACATATAAATATATTAAATCTATTTTGTGTCCAGTTCCGCATTTGATTTTCTACGTATCCTCGCGCATCCATCATGACTAACAATATAAAATTTACCCCCATCTGTAACTAAAATTCCTTTCTGGTACTTAAATGTTCCCTGGAGAAATTCAACCTTTTTTCAAGACTAGATTCGCTGATGAAAATTTCCTTAACGGAGCAAAAAGCTAGCATCTATATTTTCTTAAGTAATTTCGCATTATATGGACCCTTAAATCTTTTGTCAATATAGATTTTAATGATAAAACAGTATAAAAAAATTAACATAGGATATTTTTAACCTTCTGTTTAATTGTTCGGCTATTACTTGTGCCAATTACTTTTTACGACCAGATCTTACATCTTCTACTTTCTTAAGTTTTGTTTTTAGAGGAGCTATATATGACGCTTCAGACTGGTGAAATGGACCTATTGATATAAACTATCAATTTCTAAGTTATATTTTTAAATGGCTCGTGATTTTTGCATTACTCTTTCTCGGCACTGTATATGATATACATACAAATGTTTTTCATTTAATTGTATTATTTTAAATAATTGTTTTTCTACTTCTTAAGTTTTATTGGTGTTTACGCAATCAGACATCGAAACGAAAGGTAGTGCTTGCCTCTAGTTGATGTTGAATTTGCATGACTTCTTGCTAATAGCCATATCTCATCTGACTCATAATAAGATTGCATTCCCAATGTCCCCTAACATCCAGGTTTATGAAAAAAAAAACCTGCATGTTTCGTATTGAAATTATGGCTAGATGACACCATCCATGTATATTCTTCCGCTTCCGGGAATGTGGCATAAAAATTGTTAAGCAACTATACTAAGCAACTAAAATGAGAATTCGTACTGATCGCATACTGTCCTTTATATAAAAAAATAACTCGCTAATCAACAAATGAATATTATGAATTACTTTGTCCTGTTTTTGATGAAATATCTTTTGGCAATATTTTTAGATGCTGTCAAAATAAGTGCGTTTTTTTGCACTCTGGAGAAGGGAAGTTAAGGTAAGTTTAGGTAAGCACATTGAATACAACAACATTGAATTTAACTAAACTTACCTTAACTTACCCTGCGCAAGAATGCAAAAAACCGCACCAAATATAAAACAATTGAAATCAAAGAAAACAAAACGAACACTTCTGCTGAAGGCTCCAAATTTGATATTAAAATGGAGTAACAGACTTGTCGCTCTGATTAAACTGAATCATAAACTAGTAAATGTATGGTCCTTCCTTGTTTCTTTAAACAAACAATTTTTTTATTACAGACATAATACTAAAATTAAATGGCTGCGAAATTTGTGGTTATAGTATATTGCTGAGATGATGTAAGGTTTATATTTTGGCGGCAATTCATAAACTCGGACGGGCGATTGAAATGCGGCGGCCTGCTTCATTCGACTTTTTCTATGTGCACGTACTCCGTATGTACAAATGTATGTAATATTTCGTAGATATAGATTAATATTGGCTTGAAATATGTATATTTTGTTGCAGTTTTATGTATTTGGTATCTTGGTCGTAAAGTATGTATATTTTTCATATAACATTGAATGAAATTTTTCAAATACTGATCAGATCCACTTAATCCAACAGTAGGAGTAGGTTCAAAAGAGCAGGTACGGCAACCCTGACTTCTTGCTAGCAATGATAGTCGGTTTGATGTTGCCGCAGTAAATATATTCAAAAATCACACCATATTTCCTTCCAGTATCTCGTACGCTCAGTACAAGGACGAACAAACGAAGGCTCTTTTTGAAAACATATTCGACTTCAATGAGGAAATAGTTATCTATGATTACTTCTCAATAAAGTGTCTTTAATTAAAATCTTATTTTAAACTCTTCGAACTTAAACTAATTCTAAAGCTTATCAAGTCAAATTAGAATTTTAAAGAACCATTCATTTCTTCGTAATAGTCGTGGGTGCCATGCAATTTCCATCAGGATATCTTTTTTGGAACTGTGTTATGAGTTCGGGGTCGACTAACCGAATCCCATCTAGTTGATTTCCTAGCGTTATCCTAAACCCATAAAACATATTAACACTGCTCTTTCAATATTTACTAGACATACCAGTTCGGTTGCACGTTATGTGGTCGTCCAAAAAGTTCAATTTTCCTCGTTCCAGGACTCAAACGTTCAATTATTCCGTAAATTTCATCCGGTTTATGACTTGTGGCACGAACTTCGGCCACGATCACATCACAATCCAATCCACGATTCAAATTTTTCGGATTACCTTTCATACCTACAAGACAGTGTTCTTTTCCGTGATTGAGCCAATGTCCTGTTCGACCTGTACGGATAATTCGTTGAAGTTGATTGGTTTTTACCCAGATTAGTTCATCGACACGTTCATACCTGTCGGCATAGCTTGAAAAGTTACAAAACAGAAACCTTATTATTGATATTCACCCCCAAAGTTTCAAGCATTCTCTTCCTAGTTCCATGGCGCGACCAGTGACCCATAGGAAAATCAATCCGTCATCTTGCAGTGCTGGAACTCCGAGCTGTCGCATTTCGTCGTCAGACATTGTTCCTAAGATAAAGAGGATTTAATATCTTTGAATTACAAACGTAGTTTTTGGACCCAAACTATATTTCTTTTAAGATTCATAGTATTAGCTACATCCTATAATTGTACAGTTAAAAAAAATCAAGGACAGAAATAACCAAAAGAAAGTTATGGGATGATACAAGCATGTTTCTCCACCATAAATACATAAATTGCAGATGTAGAGAATGGTAGAATGCAGATGTAGAGAATGGAATGCCCCCTTTACTTTTTTCAGGCTAAAACATCGACCGGTATAGCGTCTAACTGTCGATGTTTTAGCATGATGCTAATGCATAAAAGATTTGGAAATTTCAACTAAAAACTTGTTTTTTTGGGAGATGCAGAATAATGAATCAAAGAAATTCGTTTTAGTCGCACGTATTTTTGCTGGGAGTGCAATGCTCTACGGATTGAGATAAAATGATATTTCTATTAGACGCTAAGACTTTCGTATTAAACTATATACTAACATATATTCAACTCAACAATTTTAAAACAACCAAGTGTTCCGTTTACCATAGGGAAGCTCCATATGAATATCCCACGGTGGATCGGCCATAACTACAGCGAATTTTCCAAGCACTGTCATATCAAGGTACCTAACAGCGTATATGACTTAGTTAATGTAGCTTTGGAGACGAATAATTATGCATACATACCTTAGATCACACTGTATCCATTGAGGAGGATATAGTGTTGCACTAGGGTCTGCTGTTCGCTTCACAACAGACTTCGAGATGTCATTTCTACTATTATTATTTGCTCCAATGTGATCCACTTCATAATGTACGTACCTTCCGAAAAAAAAACAAATATCCAACCAAATTAATGATATCATTTCATCAATACACGCATATGAAACCTACTTGCATGTCGCCATATGAAAACAAGTATTCAAAAAACTACAATCACCGAGCGATTCATCCGTATGCGACTGAATAATTTTCTTGAAATGTAATTTCGTGCATTTATCCATCGTTTCATCGTCAATTTCAATATTTTCTTTCTCAGATTTAACATCATCAGTAGCGCATCCTAGGTCCTGCTTATCTGACGAAGAGTCCGAGTTTTCGTTTTCTATTTTCGCTTTTTTGCTCTTAATCATTTCGGCCGTTGCCTGCTGTGCTCGCAAGCATTCAGCTTTTGTGCCGTGCGGACAAAATTCCATTACTTGGGCACCACCGTGCGATTTGAATTTCTCGGCCAGGAATCGTTCTTTGGCTGTTGGTTTCGTAAGCAGTTCGAGAATCTCTTCGCCGACTTGTTTGCTTTGTTTTTCGCGTGTCGACGGCATTGAGAGAAGTGACTGGATTTCGTTTAAAAAATGGCTTGCATTTAGTAGCTGAATTTAGCATGACAGTTTTAAGTTAGTTACCATAATATCAGAGGCATCATTCGACTGCTCTTTCAGACAAATCTTTTTTTCGAACTTGGAAGACTTTGAAGAGTTTTCGTCGTCATCATCGCTGTCGTCTGTAATGAAAATCATAGAGAATGTTTTAATGCACAGCATGCAAAAAAATATTTTTAATACATACGTTTTCGTTTTAAATCTTCAATAGGTTTCGATATTCCACCTTCCGATCCAAATTCATTGAATAAATTCAGCACGACTTTTTGATCTACCGATATAACTTCAAATCCACTTTCGGTGCCCATTGATACATTTCGAATGCTGAAAATACATTAACATTGGCTTTTTCTTTTATTTATTCTCACATTTACCTTATTATCGATTGTGCAGCTAATTTTTTGAGAAAATATAGAATTGAATCCTTGGGTACAGGCCGACCCATCCGATTTTCCACATCCTCCACCAGTTGCACAGAATTCATCGGCAAAAGAAGTTCTTTATCGGATAGAATTTGAAGTATAATTCTATCGATATCGGAAACAGAATCTGTGATAGTTACGGTATTCAATTATTATTTCTAGTGTTCGTAAAATAAGGAAAATGTTTCACCTAATTCAACTTTGAGCGACGACTTTCGCTCCTCGAACGAATCGGTGGAAGACGACAAGTTAAATGATGACGAACTAAGAATATCTTGTCGTTCTTTCTTGCGTTTCTCTAGCCGCTCCCGGAGACTATTACGTTTCGTTTTGATGGCTTGGATGTCGTCCCAAGCTTCAGCCATTATAATTAAGACGATCTTAGTACTCGTTTCGCAAAAATCTTACAATTACATCGAGTACAGCAGGCAGCAAAACCAATATGACAGGCAGAATTGTCAAAAATGGTCAGTGTTTACGAATCTTCTTCTTGAGGTAACTTTTATAGAGTCATTAGAATCGGCGTTTCGAAGCAAAGCCTAGTAAGCTAGCACAATTTTTTACCGGATATATGTTTAAAATTATGCACAGACAAAGGCAAACATTCCTGTGTATATTTTAGGGAATTAATTCAGTATTAAAAAATTTCTACGAGGCCATGTATTTATTTATTTATTTTTAATTGGTTCATAATAGTGATGTAATATTTTGAGAATATCCTAAAACCGACATATCGGAGAAATTTGTTCTTGATTCTAATCTAGTTGGTAATGAGGGTTCCACAACATGCAAATGTAGTCAATTTTAATATGAACTAGCGAGGTATAAAGAGTTATTAAGCATTTAATGGGTAAAACTCGACTACCTATCCCACAAAAACAATTCCACTTAGTTTTTTCGGAGGCTTATTCCGCAAAATGATAGAGTTTCCCGTATGAATTATTCTTTGCTTTGATGAGCTTTAGAGACGATATACGTTGTATATCCTGATTTATAGACAAGAAGGGAACTATGATCACAAATTAATAGCCTTTATGAGTAAATGGTATCGTTGGATCTAAGTCGAGGATGTTAAAATAAATGACAACTAACGAAAATAAAAATTAATGATGTCCCGTTACAAGTGGTCACATCAGTCAAGTGTGCACTATGAGCTGATGTCTGATGAGAATCAGTGCATACTTTCCAAACCACTTAGTTCAAAAAAAAATTTCAATATTAATCATCCCACAAAATTCCAACAATGAATTGCAATTTTTACGATAATCATATAACATTTTTTATCGAAGAAATCCCAAATTAATTTTTTTCTTTTGTTTTGTTTTGCGGGCAAACTAGATTTCACATCCGACGACGTCAACCACGTGACCGACGGCTCACCGTCTCGATTCGACTGCCCCCGGACCAAAACCAGACTACCATGGGACTACTTTGCACTCGAAACGACAACGGTAAGTGGTTTTCGTTTTCGAGTGCAACTTTTGGCCATGGAATTTTTTCCAGGCGACAGTTAGGCTACATGGTTGTAGTTGTTTTTTGATATACAATCTGAAATCCAGGAATCCAAATTGGGCATTTCCTGATGCTACAATGCATATTTTACGAATTACACTCATCCGAAAATCGAACTAATCCTCGCTAGCGATGAATCTTTCTCAGCCTTTAACTTAACTACGTATAATGATTCCATAGAAAGTAAAGTGTCCTCTTTCAAGTCTCTGCAAAAAAGATAGCTTTTCGCGGTGACACAAAATTTAATCATGGCCATTCAGAACAAATATTGACTAAAAATTATTAAAAGCATCTGCTGAAAAGGGGAATTCCGAATAAACTGTGATAAAAAAGGGATATCACGAAATCTCTGTAGCTCCATTGGTGAAACCATCGAACACATATGTAGAGAATGCCCAACAATAGCAAACCTCAATTACTTGTGCCGGCGTTATCAGATCGCCGAAACTATTTATCTACAACTAGTAAGAAAAAGTCATCTTGTCAAAAACCTAACCCCAGGGCCGGGGCTTCCATAGGCGCGTATGGAGCAGTCGCACCCGGCGCTGGCGAAAAGGGGGCGCAACTAATCAAACGTAAAATTTGATCTTAAGTTATCAGTCACTTAAGTCATGCTTATTAACTTTTCCCGTTTTAAAGAAAATATGTTCAAATTTCTCTTTCTATTTAAAAAGTCAACTCTTCTCAAAAAATAGTTTCTTCTACCCGACAATCCCATCAGGAAGTAAAGCAATATATGAAATCACCATACATGATACAGTCATTACCTGCAATGCAGTCGTATAATGGTTGAAAGCTGTTTTGCTTAAAGTTCATGACATATGTACATATGTATGTAAATTACTTACAGCAAACCCTGTCTTCACATGCAAGAATAAGAACAGCCTACACATTCCAGGCAATGCAAGAAAACACTATTTATTTTCCCACAAAAATCATTCCCTTACCAGCTGATGACATCGCTCGATCAAAAAGAATTAAACTAATAATATTGCTGCAATGTTTCCATCCAAAATTGAAAATTTACATAAAATAATCTTGAACATTACTTTTCTCGTTGGGATTTGACTTAATCATTAAGGCCAATGACAAACACAGCGGTTTTTGCGAGGCGTTTCCCGAGAGGAAAACCGAGTCGGTATAGTCGTACATTACTTTAGCATTGTGATGACACACACCGCGGTGCGAACCGCCTCTCGGTTTCGGAATCGCGTCGGTTGATGAGAGAAATGACCCACCGACTCGGTTTTCGAGCGTTTTTCGATGAGTTCATTGCTGCGTAGTCCGATCGAGCTGAAATTTTCTGGATGCATTGATGAATGCATGGGATAGGGGAAGGAAAATCTGATACTCCGACGTAATTTTTAACTGAACCGACTCGATAAACGCTTCTGAAAACTGCTGTGTGTGGCAGCCGACGCGCCAAACCGAAGCGTTAAACGCTTCGGTGAAACCGAACTGTCTGTCATTGGCCTTAAACGCTTCGGTGAAACCAAACTGTCTGTCATTGGCCTAATACCCGTACGCAATGGTGCAGTATTTAAAAGTAGGACCAGAACATTTTGCTCCTAGTCTATTCCATACGAGCAGTATACCTACAAAAATATGTATCGATCGATCGATCAGCAGCGAATGGTGCACTGGGCGAAGTCTGCGCCGCAGAAGTTTTTTTTTTATATGAAGTTTTCTACATGGTGAGAAATTTTCATGAAGATCGTATACGTGGGCATGGCGCAAGATCCCAATATTGCTCCATTTAATATGGTATGCCACTCAGGTGATTTCAGCAAGTATTTTGTGATGAAGAGTTGTTTCGCTAAATGTTAAGGAAAATTTTAGAAATGCATATTGATTTGTAGGTTTAGTAATGAATTTTGGGGTTGAATATGGATGCATTTTTTGCAATGATTAAGATCAAAATAAAATGTCTATGTGGGGAGTATATATGAAAACGGGAGTAAATTTATAAAAGTTTTCTGTATGTATCGGCAGCAATTGTACAATAAATTTGCTTTTCATTTTCCTGATGTTAAGTAACGGTATTTTGTAATACCAAGAGTATAGTGTTATTAGTACAATATTAAGAGTAGTTCTTGCATTATCTGATTTTTCTGAACAACATTTATTGGTAAATTATTGCCTTTGTAGTCGTGTTGTTTTGTTGTTGTATTTTATATTTATGAAAGATTGATTATCTACTAGAATGTCATCAATTGTTAGCAAAAAATTGTCAGGTAATGCAAATAGGAAACGAAACCGGCTCTTAGAGCAGGTTCTGAAAAAGTATATAGTGTCGCTGGCCTTTAAACCGTTGTGTGAAATGAGGTGGGAAAGTAGAATAAATACACTTAGACCTTTGGCTTTTAATTTAGGCAAAGTTTACGAGGCTTTTGTTGAACTTTCACGAGGCGATGATACTAAAATCAATCACACCGCTGAATGCTTAGGTCATAAAATTATAGAATTCCAATTTTTGTGTTACATTTTGATCTGGTAGACATTTTAAACAAAATAAATATTCAAAGTAAATGTTTGCAGAGTCCTGAAATTTGCTTGGAGACAGCGGTTGAAATATTAAGCTCTACAAAGATGTTTTTAAAGCAGTTACGTTCAGAGAAAGAATTTGTAAAGTTTTTTGGTAATGCAAAATCAATTGCGTGTGACTTGGATATTCCTTATGAATTTCAAAGTTCATCTGCATTAAGATCAATGTAAAAAATACCTCTCTTTCATTACAAAGGTAGAGATGTAGTGGTTTTGGATCCTCAGGAAAAGTTCGAAATTAATTTTTATTTTAAAATACTGGACTAGGCACTACAACCATTTTCTGAAAGGTTCGACCAAATAATTGTACACAATTAAATACTCAGTTGCTTAGAATAATTCAATGTACCCCAGATATTATTTCCCAAGCCTGTCTCAGTTTGGAGGAAAAATTGATTTTAAATAGTCAATTTGATATAAGTGGATCTGAGCTTTTTGAAGAGATAAAAATGTTTTCTGTAATATGCTTCCTAAAAATTCACCGACGAAAGTGTTGTCTTATATTTTGGATAGACATTTGGAAGCAATGTGTCGAAATGCAGTTATAGCGTTGAGAATATTTTTAACCCTTCCTACTACAGCCGCACCTGGTGGGCGTAGTTTTTCTAAGTTAAAGCTGATCATGAATTGCATGAGGTCAATCAAGAAAGGTTAGTTGACTTAGCAACAACAGCCATAGAAGAGAATTTTTCGGAAGAGCTAAATTATGATAAAACCATAGACCAATTTGCGAAAATGAAAGCAAGAAGGGTACAGTTTAGCTAGTACGAATTAAATTAAGCTTTTCTCTTATCATTGACTTAAGGTCAGAGTGAATTTTTCATTGGTTTTACAACTCCTATGATTTTTATTAGCGTATGTATGCAAATTTATCAAAAATTGAAAGCATTCTTTTAGTTGTGTTTTATAAATTTTATTTATTGTTAAAATATTTATTTTTGTATATATTAATATCATGTATAACCTTATGGGTTATACGGACTAGGCCTACTGGGGAAACCTCTAAACTAGTCTAATGTTCTACCTCCTGTGTTGTGGATATTAGCATGTATATATATATATATATATATATATATATATATATATATATATATATATATATATATATATATATATATATATATATATATATATATATATATATATATATAACTAAGGGCATATAGTTTACTCACACATACGAGTATTGGTTGATTGATCATGAGGTATATTCTTTTAGGATTCATTGAATGTATTGCAGTATTGCATAGGCGCATCATCTGGCTTTTGCACCGGGCGCAGAAATCATTCGCCCCGGCCCTGCCTAACCCCCTGCAGGAGTGGTAGAATCCAGCGAAGTAATCTTTTTTTGGGAATTCCCAATAACCACCGATAGCACTTTGGACTGCAATCGACCTGATTTCGTACTTTTTGATAAAGTAGCGCAGTCAATTACAATACAAGCACTAACACATCACATAAAATAAATCGAACAAGAGAGCATGTGAAATACCGAAACCTTGCAGTTAAACTCCAGCGGATCTTGAAATTTCAGTTAAACACGATTATGCCGATCGTAATATCCGTTAAAGCCGTAATAACGAGGCATCTATGTACTAACACGGAACTTTTTTAACTTAATGTATTTAGCTTGTAATCTGACGATTTACTCGCTTATGACGAAATTGATCTATTTTATTTATTTATTACTCTACTCCACTATAGGTACCCGCTTTTGTCATTCGTTACAACTTCTTGAGATAAAATATTTACAAATGTTTTCGAGATAGGTACCTATGTATATTTTTAAATTTCAAAACGCTTTCTTTTCACGTTTCTAACATGGAAGCTTTTGATTTTTTAGCTACACGCTTCCACTCCTTTCTAATCCGGGTTTCGAAAAACGCTTAAACATGTGTATCCTTATTATTTGAGTCATCGAATTTGTAGCCTGCAGCCGCATTAGTTATTAAGATAAGTGTTAATTTGGGTGAAATAACCATGCCTCTTTTCTGCTAATTTGCTTCTGAGTTTATGCAAATCTAAACATATCACATGTTTCGTTATTTATTAAGGAGACCCGACATACCGTTCGCCAAATCCCTAGAGGAGACTATTTTTGCTTCTACTTCAAATCTTTTTGCCTAAAATTTACACAGCCGGATGAACGGTGTCGACAACAATTCGTGCCGCTCGCATTTATTTTCATGCAAGACTAAAAATCACTTTGTTTTTTCAGATATTTTTTTTTGCTACTCAGTATCTATCGCTTTTAACGAATAACGAAAGTAAATAATTAAAAACAATTAAATGCACAATCGGACATCTTTTTATTTCAACAAATTTTATTTATTCAATGCTTGAAGTTGATGAACAATAATTAACAAGAAAGCTCATATCCATTGCAAATCAACGTTGTCACACCATAAATTCAACAGATTAGAACAAACTCATCTAATTAACGGTGGAATAGATAGAACACTCAGCCAAAAGTTCTCCTATAAAGCTTTAAATCTCAGAACGTTTTGTTTAAACAGACAATTCAGATAATTCCTTCAGTTCAGCTCTTACCTGCATTCGCCGGTTGTTTTGTCATTAAAATTACACAATAATCCGAGAATTTTCCACCAACAACGACAAGAGTCATTCGCTCAGCACTTAGTTTACCGTCCAATTGTCTCACGCGGATTTCGCATCTCGCACGGCGGTCCCAAGTTTACACTGCTTTGAAGTTCACCCGTGCATTTGTCGCTTTCGAAAGCTACTCTTGCGCCGTGGTGCTTCCCTGCTTGCTAGTGTTGACTCGTTTAGCTGGCTGCCCGATGAATTCATGCTGGCCCTATTCCCCGAAATTCAAGGAATAATTTTTCAGTTTGCATTCGAAGCTTGTAGCGTAAAGTTTTGAGGTAGCGGTTATTTAACAAAATCGTTGCGGAAGCAGTGAAGTCATTGTAAATCGGAGCTCTGCAGCTTATTATAGTGGAGCCAGATTGTGTCCCTCTTGTTAGCTTCTATGTCAACTTACGACCAAAGTTAACTGGACACCTTTCGTCGCCGTATTCTTTTTCTCTACGACGGCATTCGTGAAGGAGTCGCAAAAATTACTTATCCGGTTCATTGGCTGGTGACTCGTGAAATGCGCTAATTTCACGCCTTTTTCGGATGCTCATTGATTGTGTCGTCGTTTTCTCTGATGACCTCTGTGACTTTGTGTTAAATGGATAATACTCCGGTCGAAGAAAAAAATACCTCAGCGAAACAAGTCGAATTGCGATTAGAGACAGTGCAGCGCCGTGGAACGAATTGAATCAATTGCTTTGCCTTCTATTTGTTCCATAATAAATTCGATAACAAGTAATATCCGTGTGTGGTGTGTTAAGAGTTCGAAATAGTATTCTTTGCGAAAAGTGCAACACTTTCAGGAGGAAAACGTGATTGTGAAGTGTAAAAGGTTTGAGTGAAAATATCTCGCTAGAATTTTCCTAATCAGTTGACGGAAACAAGTGCGCCTCGAACATCCCATCGAATCGATAAAGTCAAAAAATCAAGTTTGTACGTTGCTCTTCCTTGCTAGTACTTCGAGCTCACCTGTCCAGTCAGTCAGTATACACACGGGAATAAGTAAGTGCCTTGGAAAAATCTGTGATGGTTTTGTTTTACGAAATTGACATTTTTGTCGAAAATTCTAACAGTGCCCTCAATGTAATAACTTAAAATAACCGAACACAATGCCTGACACAATTTGTTCAGTGACTATCTGTACTGACGGAAATGTTTTAAAAAAGATTTACGCAGTCATTACCCATTGCGACCAATTGCGACTGATGGAAGCTTGAATGCAAATATACATATACTATTTTTTCCTATATGGTTCATACCTGTTTTCCTATCTTATGTGTGTGTCTAGACGTGAAAAGTATCTTGAATGCTTGCGAGATGGAAAATAGTATATGTCTGTTCAAGTCATGTATTGGAAGGAAATTGTATTTACTAGCCATTAGTAAGAACGAGTCTTGTTAGAGTTAAATGTATATTGAAGTGAAGAGCACTTAGCAATTCATTGAAACCTCTTTCCAAATGGAAAAATGCAAAGAATGGAAAATGTTTCCTCAAATAATGTAAACGGCGTCCCGAATATATTAAATTTAATCAAACCCGATTACCAATGGACCCAAACTCATCAAAATTCTTACTATGAATTATACATCAGCTGGTCCATGTAACGGATCACTTCGTATCTTAAAACGAATAAATTCGATATCTGTAGTTTGTTGGCGATTGAGCTAAATGAAGTTCAATAAAATTGGGGAAAATTTAAAATAATTTAAGAGGAATGTTTTGGTTCCATTCTAGGGAAAAATTATTTAATTTTGTGTACAGACTTCGATAAATGGGGGAGCAACTAAGCATCTGTATGATTCATTGTATGATTCATTCTCATTTCAGTCATTATCTGCTGTATGAAGTGGAACTTTAACTTTTATACAAATAGTAGATAATGCTTTCTTTGTGAAAATCAAATAAACGACGAGCTCGCCTTCGTGAATATAACTAATCCACAAAATGTTCGTTCGGTCTGAAGCTAAAATATTTGAAATTCACTTTCATTCTAACCATAAACACCAAATTTAATCAAAACAGCCACATCGCGCACAGAATGTGTCGCAGTATCCCTCATATTAAACCATTCCTTTTACTCAGGTACCCATCCTGCTGCTATTAATAAGCAATAATCGAAAATTAGTGATGGCAAATCAGCCCATCGGCTAGCCAAACGCAGCAGAAATATTAAATTTAGGATAAACCTCTCTCAAATTGTTGGGATGGGAAGCTCGAAATTATAAAATTAGAACGTCACGATAGCAAGAAGTAATTAGATTCCGTGAAATAAAGACATCCTGTAGATTCATCGTAACTTTACGACAACCATGATGACGATAATAATTTTCATTGAGGATGTTTTCGGAAGTTTGCGTCGTTGTTGTCAGAGCCACTCATAGAATTTTTAAACGATTTTGATAAGGATGATGACGGTTCGAAATTTTTTCTTATGGTTTTCGTTGCGGTGGATAAAGGAAATTTCTCATAAGAAGCTTGTATTATTTTTCTGTGAAATAATTTTCCCAGGTTTTGATCTTGAAAGGGAATCTGTGCAAGTTCTTAGAAAATAAGGTGATTTTGTTGGATAAAATATTATATGCGAAGAGGATTGATTTTAATCAAAGGTGCATAATTTGAAAAGGATCAAAGTGTGCTGGGTGTTTTTGACGTACGCTTCACACTGTAAATTGTGTGGCGTTAACTACGTTAGACCAAAATGACTAGAAATACATATATTTTTTCAGTCAAATATATTTTTTATTTGGGTTCGGAGTTATTTAAAATTTGAAGTTTTAATAACAACAACGATGACGTCAGCTTCATTCCAGACACATATTACTTAATATACAGTGACTCACAGCTTATTTCGTGTGATCAATATTTTTGATAAAACAAGCATAAAGAACCCTCTCTCGATGTGAATTGATGATGAAATCATTATGATTAAGGTAGAGGTGAAGTATTTAGGGATAATTATCGACATTAAGCTCAGCTTTTTTGAGCCGATAAAACAAACTATAGAAAAGGGTGCCATGGTGATGAGCAACTGCGGTTCAGCCTATAATACTACAGGGGGTCAGAAGTATAGACTAATGCACAAAACAGGCAAACATGTCAGGTACTGGTTCATGCCTAAAAATAAGGACGCACACCCAGTTGTTCTGATTATCTATACGCATCAGCACCCGCTACCAATCAAGCTTAATTGGATATCATTGTTTGCAGCAGCCTGTGATTCAAAACGTACTTTCAATGTAACCGACATCAACGTAACCCGTACCCGACACATAAATCCATGACGATTCAGAATCTAAAACTCAAGTACATTCTCTGGGCGTAATTCTAGGGAAAGATATTCTTTAAAAAATTATTCAAGATTCGAATACTAAGAAAAATATATTTTTGTTCATTTAGTGAAAAATTCCACTGGTACAACGCACCCCAACAGTTTCCAAACTGAAAGACGATTTTTGAAGTGTAAACTTTCGTCCTTGCACGGTAAATTTTGTATGAAACTAGTTAATGTAAAAAAATGATTGATTCATTTCACATTATTTTGACTGACATTTAATGTAAGCACATAATCTTCTAAATTGCTTAACTTTTTTTGGTTAAGATATACTTGACTTATTCATTGTGAACAATACAAGATTCACACAGAAGTACGGCTGCTGCACATTGAAAAATCTTAATCACGGCTCCTTTAAAACATTAATCTGAAATCCCCTTTAAATTATTCTGATGTAATACAAACTTTCTACTTTACACACATGCGACACCGCCAATCGACCTTAGTAGCAAAGTTCACGGTCACTGATGTGTGGCAAGAGCCATCATTGGATTCAACGTTCACATCAAATATCCACTCAAGAAGCGGCGGATGAAAATAGCTGTTAAAATAAGCACTTCTACATGTAGGTATGTATTTTTAGTGGAAGTCCACTTATTCCTATGACATAATTTTGCCAACGATTTGATGTTTCCTTCTAAAAATGGACCTGGTATCTGCCTGGTATACGTACTAGGCCAGAAAAACACCATCTTGTTGTTCGTTGAGCTTATCGAAGCGAATGTCAACGTCCCAATCCCAAATGTCGTCCGTCAAAGCATTCATGCATAGCCATAATTCCCACTAGAATGTATCGTTTTGAACAGTGGAAGCTTTTCACATCTGTATTACTATGCTTCTATGCGCGATGTGCGTGAAATTTTTGGTATACTGTCTGATTTGAGCTCAAGCAATTAGGTTATTTGTTACGGTGTCATGCCGCGACGAGCTGAATTGATTTATCGATCAGCGAATAATAAGGGACTGAGGTATACAGCGAAGGAGAATAGATAATAACAGGTCAGAGTTAAATGGACAAATACCATCGTCATTACATTATTAACATTTCACTTAACAAGAAATCTCCTTTGCTGTGGTTCAAGAGGGTAGATAAGGTTAAATATAGAATGATATTACAAGAGTTATAAAGTTTTATTGTGTCAAGAGTTCAACAACTTAGTTATAATGCTAATTATATATTTTTAAATGTTCAGTGTAGGTGTGATAGTTGTTTATTTCTTTCGGTTTCTATTCAACAGAGAGATTCATAATTGCATTTAATTTATTACCTGAAATCTATGTTATGCTCTGCTTATCGGTCTGAAACCATATTTCATTAAATTGGTGCTGATATTTGCATATCCGACGGACTCTAATATGTAGACAAACAGTTTCGATAAATTTGCCTCCGAAATTGCTGTCTATGCGTTAAAATGCCTATGAAAGGGTCACCGTTCTGTGAAATTTCGTATAAGTATTTCGGGACGGGGTATCGTAAAGCATCCCTTCTCGATACTCAGAAACTCATTCCAGCACGCAAAGCAGGAATGCCAACTTTTTTTTCCAGCCGTTGTAGCTAGAATTTAGGAAAAACATAATTAAAAATAGCTAAAAAGCTCCCATTGTAGCTAAAAAGTGTAGCTAACTCCAACAATAAAAAAACTCAAGGTTCTGGAAAACAGTTTTATTAAGCTAATGTTTATAATTCATATGGAAAAATATTGGATGTACATCGGTTAATGAGTAGTTAATTAATTTAACAGTATAAAATAGCATAAAAATCGTTAAAGAGCTTAATGAGTTCAACAGAATCACTTTCTATTTTTTTATTCATGATAAAAGTATCCTTTAAAATGGGTTGAAGAAATAGGAGATATAAAAGGTTTTTAATTGTTATACTGTTTGGACTATACTGAAGTGGATTTTTAGCTCTAACTATTGACTAATGATCCTTGATACTAATCCCTTTATTGACAACCATCTCGTTTATGCACTCCGTATCGTCTTCAAAGGAATTTAGAGAACCAATTATACATTTCTGCAAGTAAAAACTCTAACGTTTGAGGAAGAAATGATCCTGCAGCTGCAGAAACTAAAATCTGAACAGAATGACAAGCACATTTTATTAATACTAAAAAAGGATTTTGGCGACTTAATTTTTTGAAATACACCGTTATTGACTCCGACCATAACACTTTCGTTGTCTGTCATATTTGTAATATTTAGGTTGTAGTTTTCTAAGCACGTGTTTATGGCAGTAGTAATACTTTCAGCAGTTTTACTTTCTAGCTCAATCAAATCCAAGTAAATTGTAATAAGTTTTTGCTGAATATCACTAAAATGACCGTAGACTCGTCAATTAAAATAGTAGAAATAGAGTTATCAATATCTGCCTTTAAATCCGATTTGAAGTATAGAAGCATAACGTTTTTCACTATGGCGCTGCTGTTGATTGATGAATCCTACACTTGCTCCAACTTTTGGACTCAACTGCCAGTTTCTTACACATCTCACTAAAATAGTCAATTGATCTTAATGCGCAACGGTTCACAACGAAAATACACATTGTAGCTTTGATTTGTTGCCGATGTTGTTTTTGAGGTGCTGCTTCCAACGGAGAAAATATAGTCTCTATTTTTCGCTGTCTTGAAAAACTCTACAAAATGAAAAAAAAACTCTAGCGCACCTGAACCGCTAGAAACACTAATGTTCGAAGAACAGTAGAAGAATCGTGCAGGTTTTGAGTGCATATTCCACCACATGAGCTGCTTATTACGGCCAAACTGTTTCAAATGCCACGTTTTACTTTGGTCTCAAGAATGCATTATAACTCATATGGTGGAAGGTTTCAGATATTACCACTGGCATGAATTTCAACGTTTATGAGAGCAAAACACGGGTTGATTATATTCGTTATCAGTTGCTTATTTCACATAATTTTGAAAGCAGCATCTCATATAACATCAATGAAGAAAATGCTCAGTGCCTGCAGCACTGTAACTGAAGTTGGTGTTTGGGGCTGCGATCCGAAAAATTTGCAGAACTTTGCGAATTGAAACATTGATTATTTATTTTAATTGTAAATGTTTCCGGTAAGAATACTAACTGTAAGCGTTTATTGATGCAAAAGTAGCACAACCGACTCGTGCTGGCAACCTTCTGCCAGTATAAAAGCCAAGACTATATCACATCTGCTTCACGTTGTTATATTACATTCGAAGTTAAAGGAGTATAAAGAAATTTAGAGTTACCTGCAGCGAGTTTTTTCAAATAATCGAAAGCTTAATATTTGCTGTTTATTATCACTACAATATCATTACCATTTGAAAATTCTACCATAAAACCGCTTAATAAAGATATTGCAATTAAACACAAAATCAACAATAGCTGGCAACCCTATCGTGGCTTTTCAACCAAATTTGGCCTGAATAATGTTTATGACAGGTTTCATTAATTGTATGAAATTCGTATTGATTTCATGACTGCACTGGAAGTTATAGTGCAAAAAGTTTTATTTTCCTGAGTGAATTTTCAAAACCAAAGACACAAAAATTACCATAGCTGGTAGCACCAATCAAATTTTCCAACCAAATTTCCACCAAACAGAGATTAGAGTTAGGTTTAGCTACTGTGTCAATTTCATGAAAATCTGGTGACTTATTCACATTTCATAGGGCAAAAAGCAGTTTTTTTTCTTTGTAATTTTTCAAGATGGCACCACTGGCACAGACTTGCCCACAATTCAAAATCGCTTCTATCAAATCTGATCTTACTTAAGTCCAATGCATTCTGTAAATTTTAGCTGCATCTGATTATTGGTTCGTGAGTTTCCGTGAACAAAAGTTTTTGATGCTAAAAATATAGGTTAACTGGGAGAGCGTTACCGTTCTTGTCCGACATGAAATTTCCAAAGTTTTATTTTGAACGTGTAGATAAAACATAAGATTTATATACAGATTGGTTTTATTGTAAGAAACGGACATTTTTTTGAATATTCGATGGTTTGAATGTTTTCACTTCCAAATTTTTTTTTTCAAAATGAAGACACTAAAATTATCATAGCTGGCAGCTCCAACCGAATTTTTCGACCAAATTTCTACCAAACGTGGCTTAAAGTAAGGTCCAGCAATTGTGTGAGTTTCGTCAAAATCGAACGATTCAATCAGAATTTATAGGGCTAAAAATAGTTATCTTTTTTAGTGGTTTTTCAAAATCACTTCTATCAGACCTGGTCCTATTTCAGAGCAATATATTCTGTAAATTTCAAATAATTCTGCTCATCGAATCGTGAGTTTCCGTGAACAGAAGTTTTTGATGCTAAAAATATAGGTAAATTGGGCAAGGGTTACCAGGCGTGCCCGTTATACCATATCTTTTTTTTTTTGGTTATGTAAACAAAGCACAAGATTTACATATGAGTGGCTTTTTTTGAAGAAACGGCATTTTTTCAAGAGAGACGATGATTTGGAGGTTTTCACTTTCAGTGCCTGCCCTAGCTACAGGGTTGCCAGCACGCTCATTAAAAGCTACACGAATCTACAACTAAATAATATCAATATGTCCTGAAAATTTCGTAATGATTGAATAGCTCTGGCAAAAGTTATCGAAATTTAAAAATTTTCAAATTTTCCCGTCCTCTTTTTAGGCACCCAGCGCACACATAGGGTTAAAAAATTCCAAAGCATTATCCGATTCATATGTAAAACACGTTCGAAATTTATTTCGTTAACTTTATTTTTGCGAAAATTATTTGTGCACGAAATAATAGGTATATTGAAAATATAACTTAAATGGCCACCGGCGCCAAAAGGTTAACAATAACTGACATTTAAAGAGACCTGGACCTATTCTGCATATACACCAATGTATCCTGAAAGTTTCAGCTCAATCGGATGGCGCGTTCCCGAGATTATCTCACTGAAATTTTTTGATTATATATATATATATATATATATATATATATATATATATATATATATATATATATATATATATATATATATATATATATATATATATATATATATATATATATATATATATATATATATATATATATATATATATATATATATATATATATATATATATATATATATATATATATATATATATATATATATATATATGGAAATATGAATTTTTGGCCGAATCGATTTTAATACTAATGTTCTTCGAACATTAGTAAAAAAAAACATAGCTAGCACAATTCTAACGTTTGGTTTTACTACTGAGCACGATTCCTAATATCTTCTAGGGTTTTGTGCGAACACCTTGTTTATGTTTCATTGCAACTTTATGTCTACGCCTAAATTTTTCGGTTCTTGTCTTCAAATTTTGGCAGATAATGTGTATTCTACATATATTAAACATATTTCGTTTGTCTTACCTATTTTAGTTTCTCCCTAATGAGTTAAAGCTCTCAGTTTTTCTTCGCACCGAACAAAAGAAATAAAACTGTTCGTGGAAGATTATTATTATTCTATGTCCAGAAAGACATAGTACATAGTAATAGTACTATTGTACATCCAAAGCATTAGCAATTATCTTAGAATGTGGGGAAATTATTTTCAAGCACTGAGTGTTTTAAATATTCATAAACTAGTGAAAATGAATGCAATCAAAGCAAAAATTTAAATTATTTCTAATCTTTAAATTAGTAGCTAAATTTGTAGTCAATATCCAATTGAAAATGCTACAATGTAGCTAAATTGGCATCACTGGGAATACATGCGAATAGTGAAATTTTACTGGTAGATGGAATGTCTAGTGAAAAAGAATGCATTTTTTTTATCGTGATTGGAAGTCGATTGTATTACATTGTTGATTTTATTAAATAATTGCAAAAGTTTAACATTAACTTATGGTGTGAATATTTCAAATTTTGTTTGAAGCAATCTTTGCACGTAAATTAAATAAATATTTCGAACGGCCGGAACATATACGAACAAGATCTGAAAGCAAAAAGCACCTGTTGCTATAGATTTTCTCAAGAGACTTCAGATACAGAGAAATATCATCTGTCATATTATACCTAGATAAACGTCTGAATCTATTCTATCATACATAATTCGCAGTGTATGATTTCCGTTGATTGATATTCATTTGAATTCCTCAGGTCGACTTCTTCAGCTTCTGCCGACTGCTAAGTGAGTGAATTACGTATATTGCATTTCCTTCCGAACGAAACTAACATGCCGACTCTCAACAATTCAACTAAGCAGCAATAGCAATTTGCGCGAAAATCGATTCGCATTAAAATCCACATCAATATCCGGAGGCATTTTATTTCAGCTGCGTTGCATTGAATTCTTTTGACAAACCGGCGCTATCTAGACACATTGCATGCTATTAACCACAATTACTAATCTCGGTATAGTTGTATGGTTGTCCTCGAGAGACTGATTGATTTCAAGATATCGATGAGGCATTGATTTTTATGTACATACATAAAATGAATGAATGTCAATGTTGGAGTTAGAGTAGTAATTAAAAGTATATTAGTCGAAAAAAGTAGAATTGAATGCTCTGAATTTCTCATGATAAATGTAATAAAAAAGTTCTTTTGAAAGATTTTTAAAGAGGGGGCAATAACCTTACTATAATGTCTCTTTGTTTTGATCATTTATTCATTTGCACAATGTATCTGTTTTATGCCTTATGTGATGTCATTTATATCTAGATTATATATTTCCTAACACTTCGTTTCGGAATTCATTTTCTATATGGGTAGGCCCCTTGAGATACCACTGATAGTACTGTTGTTTAAACATTGAAATCAGGAAGGCATCTGGTTACTTTCATAAACTACACAATCCCATTTAAGTAAACGAAGGTTAGATCAGTCAGACTTGAGAGGAAGGATGCATCGAGTGAGACCATTCTTCCCTCTACAGAGCCGAACACTCTCACATGAAACGGATGATGGATTCCTCGTCATCCTCTGAATCACAACTCCAACAAAAATCGTTGAGCCTCGTGACCAACCTACAAGGCAGTGACCAATGAAAACGGCCACCACCCAGTGAAGATCACTACGGGTTAAATTTAATAACAGCCTGGTACGACCTTTGTGTTCAGGTCCAGGACTTCTTAACGTCTTCAAGGTATTTTTTGCCTGATGACTGATTTGACCTATAACATCGGTGTACTTATAGAGAAAGAGCGTGAGAACTCCAGCAGCAAGGTGTCAAGTTTTGCCAGTTCATCGGGACAAAGTTGTCCACAGGCTCTTAAATCTATTGCATTGTCTGAAAAATAGCCACAACTCCGCCTGAAAGATATTAACATGGTCCGGGAGACGAAATGATAGACCGTAAAAAATCATATGAGTATAATTGCCAATGCCATATATTAGGGGGACCACAAAGTAATCAACATTTCTTCAGCTTGTGTCGAGACACGGTCAAAGCACACAGACTAGACAGCGCGGAACAAACATGATTTGCGATGTTTCCCCACTGATCGCGAGAAATAGATAACAATATCCAAGTCGAAAGTTGAAAAAAAGACAGAAAGTTCCTCGCCAAGCAGCGCTGCTACGATAAGATAC
Source organism: Nemotelus nigrinus (assembly GCA_947369275.1). Taxonomy (NCBI): domain Eukaryota; kingdom Metazoa; phylum Arthropoda; class Insecta; order Diptera; family Stratiomyidae; genus Nemotelus; species Nemotelus nigrinus. Next base: position 182,851,315 of record OX376372.1, on the reverse strand, counting down.
GTTTTCCATTTCCACTAGGCAATATACATACATGTGCTTTTCCAAAGAGACTCTTTTAATGAATTGTGTTTTATGCAATATTGATTTCCTTAAAACCTATTCTTTTTTTGATATAGTAACCAATGATCCTTTCTAGAATCTTAAGCGGGACAGAGCTAAGAAATATCGGACGATAGTTCGTAGGTTTACCTTTCCTGCTTTAGGAATAAACACAACTCTTGTTTCCCGCTAGCTGACGGGAACATATGGGAAGCAAATGTATCCATTATATATTTTCTTCAGCCATGCTAGCGTTACCTTCATAGACTGCTGGATTTCAGCTGGAAGAAAGCCATCACAGCCCGGAGATTTGAGCAACTTGAACAATTCACCTCCATTGGAACTTTCAGTTTCTAAGAGGCAGCGATAAAAGCACCACGTATGCTGGAGGAATGATTCCCCAGTAAATGTGGGTCCTTAACGAGAATTAGTGTATCGGTGCTTGGACTAATCCAGCTGTCGTCAGGGCTCTGAATATAATTTACAACCTTCGGTGTTGAGCCTAAAATCTTTAGTATGCGATCTGACTCTTCGGTACACTCTTTGTTACCACAGAAGTATCTCCAGAAGGTTCTCTTCACCTTTTGCACGTATACTTAAACGTTTTCAATTGCTTTTTATTCAGTGAAAAGTAAAAAGATGTATTTGCCTACATTATGGGCTTTTCTGCTATGTGCATAGTCTCAATTCTTATCTAACACAGCCCCACCTACTATGAACATAATTTCAGAACATATTAAAGTAAAATAATATTAGCTAAATAATATTAGCTTTCTAATATGCTCGTATATTATAGTGGGTAGAGCGGGAATAGAGTCCCGCGTTCAAAACCGGATTCAAACAGGATTTATTTATCTTAATTTAGAAGCTAACAAATAAAATTTCAGTAAAATAAGTAGAAATTCTCATAGCCTACTACATTGAAATTCCGAATTGTTAAAAATGGAGAAGATTTCGCTATTACTTTGCTAATCAGGCATTGAGGGCTATAGTACATGACGTTGAAGGTCATAATACGTAGCTTCTACTGCTATAAATTTTTCGCCAGGCAATATGGTGTCAGGTGTTATATTTCATCACAATCCCGAAATCAACTATGTTTGTAGTGAAAGAAGTATTAAATTATGGTCTCTGGTGCTATACTTTTTCTCTAGTTGAATCATTGGGGTTTAAGATTTGTCTTAGCTTTGGGTGGTTTGCACGCTACCCTAGCTGCAGAGTTGAGAGTGCTAGCTAAAGTGTTAAAAGCTTGATCCAAAGCCTGGCAACAATCGATGCTCCCCGAGGAAAGTTCCAGTGAAAATTGGGTCAGGGATTAAAATCTTATCCAGTCCATTTTTTTCCTATTAATAAAGGTTATTTGCTCAGTTGAGCTTCAAGATATGTACATTTCAAACATTCATTTAAAAACATTCTTTAAGACCTTCGGTTCATTCAATAGGTATTCGAGCAATTCGCTAACTAAGTTAACGTCAATACTCTCTCTCAGATTTGAAATGAGAAAGGTCGGTTCACTACCCACATTTGCGATGGACAGATTTTAGGCGACGATGAAATCAAAGAATGATTCACCACGTCCATTTGTATGAAAGCTGGCCCACATTTCGTGATAAACATTAGAGTCAGCTTCTAGAATAAGAGGCAAACAAACCAGCATATCCTCCGATCGATTTCTGTTATTCTTGTGCCAAAAACTGTGAAAAACAACGACGATATTTTTGGCAAGAATACAAAGTCGTGGATTTTCCCAACTGTATGGTGTAATTAGTATGTATCTATTGGTTCGTAATCCGAAAACCCCCACGGATCTTGGATTAATATTGAATAGTATTTTTTAAAAACAGACGGAAGAGCAGGGCAGCTATTATAGGGCAGCTCACCATAACTAATCAGCATCAAGTCGAGTCAGGACTGCCACATTCCCCTTCTCTGTTTTCAGATTCGAGACGTCTGGACAGCCGCCCAAATGCGAGGTAGACCCGAAACTGGCCCTATCATTGGGGTGGGACTCTGCATCTACCCGCTGTTTGGATGATTGTTCTACGGTCAGAGCTTACTGCGTCAAGTTTTGTTTGAGGGACTCAGGATCCTTCGATCCACAAGCATTAGCATGATCACTCCTATAAACACTCAGGGACAATTTTTAAACCCCGCACTTAATGACGCCCTTCTGGGCCTCTTAAAGTAGTACCGCCTCTTTATTTAGGATGAAGAGAGTTTTTCGTCAATGTTCAACAGGTCATCCGCCAATCCTCCGTCGGAAGATCATGGCTGAAAAGCCTAACGATCTGGGCCGGCTTTCGATTTAATCCTTCGAGATCATCCTCAGTTTGGCGCTTGGTTAAAGTTCCCTCAGTTGACACGCTATCAGCTTGACTCCTTTGCAGGTAGAGAACCGAGACAACTTTGCAGTTCGCAGCAGACTCGGAACAAATCCTGTCTTATCTTCAAACAGTTTTCTTCGGAGATGATTCCATATCCTTTGTTGTCATCAATTATAGCCCAGATAAAGCCCTCTCGGAGTAGTTTTTGAAATATTTGGTTATTGAATAATTTGAGGAAGACAAATTTCGAACTAACTATAAAATTTCCCTGGCAGTTTAAGGAATAAAAGTTCGATTAATTTTCTCATAATGTGTTTTCCTTAAAATTACATATAGCCCAGTGAAATCCGACATAAAAAAGGCGAAAGCTGAATTTTGGTGTGAAGCTTGGTACTGGCGTGTTGAACAAAATGTCAAAAGTCCCCATCAATCCGAGTGCTGCGTTACTTTTTATACGGGGTCAAAGGTCACCATAAGTGACCTTTCCTAAATATCTGAGTAACGGTCACATTTTCAGAACAACAATGTATGACGAAGTTGTAGCTTGAAAAGTTCCATCAAAAAAGATCTCATAACTTTTTCTTGTAACCATAACCGTTTTTAAGATATATTGATCTAAACATTTGCTACTAACAGCATCCTCTCTCTCAACGGCATGTTGATATTATCCGATTTTGATTACGACTTGGAATGTTTGTGCGTTTGTTTTTCTATGTTTAAGAGGCGCATGAAAAAAAACATGTGAACAAACTTATCTACCACACTCCAGGGTAGATGGAAAAGTGTGCTCCGAAAAGTTTCCACCACCCCCGCCCCCCTTTGCCATCAAACTTGTAGGGTCATCTGCTCGCTACTCTCTTCTCGGAAATAAACTGTATTGCTGCATTATGTATGGGATATCCATAGATATAGAGAGGAATGGATACGAAATGGGCCGAGAGAAATGAAGCAATTTTCGACCTCTGGTGTAGTTGTGTGAGCAAGAGGTCGCAATGTATTCGTATGACGAGGGCGGCGTGAAATATTGTAAAATTAAAGGGCAACTTTTTTGGTGCAAATAAAAATTTGTTAATATTGATGTAATGTAATTCACGTCAATAGCGAATCAATGAGTTTCGATTTGCATTAAAACTGTGCGTAGTATTTTAATTAGTTGTGCGGCAGCTGAACAGGTTTTTTTTTTTATGAAAATGATTAGCTCTGAGCAGAGCTGAAGTCTGTTCGAGTACTTTCAGTCACAGAATTTTTGTGAATCATGTGGTGGGGGATATTCAGGAAAAGTACGAAAACGCTCTGATTGCATTTCCGGAAAAGATTCAGTTGTCGGTTTTTGTAAGAACAATAGTAATTATAAAGTCATTCTAAGTGGTGATAAATTATCGCCACAAAAATATTCGATCTTCAAAACAACATTACGCAAAAATATGTTGCTTGCCGCGCACATTTGCAAATTTTTACTCGCGACACGCGTTTCACATTTTTCACTGTTTTTCAATAGCTCAGACTCTACTGAAATTTACTGAAAGAGGCGAAATTTTCAGCATTGAGTAAAACGAAGTACATAAACGGCTTCATTGCAATTAATTGTAGCACGCGAACAGACCTAATTGTTGCCGTGTTGCCACATAACGCAGATCACTAAGCATAATTCCGTGAAAAAAAGCTTCACTTGGATTTATTTGGTAGAGAAATTCTGAATTCAATTTCAGCGGCACTGAGTCACTTTATTAGGCTCAAAAACTATTCAAATAAAACAATCTGAAATAAATGTTTTAATCTAACGAGTATTAAAAAAGTTTCAAATTATATATACACTCAAGACATTTACGCGCAAATAATATTAGAAAATTCTCGGCATCCACAAAAAACAAACAATTTATAGAGGTTATTGATCGTCTCTAAAGCTAAAGCCGATAATATTTTATTGTATTATTTAAAATGGTACTATTTTGTAATTTTGAAGGTACATTTTTATCCCTTCAAATGCGCTCAAGCTGTATAGCCTTTGTCTGAAAAAATCACTTCACATATCGCGGCGTCTATTTCGACACAAGTTTTACTTGCAATATTTGCTGTGGTAAATTCAAATATTGTTTACTTACCGGAAAAAAGAAATCGCCCTCGCACTGCGTTTATAATCACTATCACAATTCACAACACTACACTTCATTTTGCTCAATACGAATATTAACGCTTCCACTCGCCGTAAATTTTGCTTTCAAAATGTGCGAATACAAATTCTTCGCATATTTCTTGTACGAAATGATCCCTAAGCACATGTTTTTAATTACCTTTTTGCCCGAGAAATCGTCCCAACGTCATATACAAAATTTTTCGCACTTTTCTTGTAACAAAAGGATATATTTCTTTCAGGTAAAACATATTTTTTCAAAATTCATGATCCCTTTGTTTTACATTATGTTCCCACCCTACAAATTTGTCCCTACATCGCATGTAAAATCTTGGCTTTTTTCAACCAAGGGGACGTATTTATTTCAGGTTAAATAGGCTATTTCCCGAAATTAGCGATCCTTTTGTTTTAAATTATCTTCCCACTCTACAAATCGTCCCTCCATTGTATGTAAAATAACCGCACTTTTTTGTAGCAAACGGACATATTTATTACAGGTAAAATAGGTTTTTCAAAATTAATAAATTACGTTTCCACCCTAGAGATCGTCTTTACAAAGCCCAGGAAAAAGAAAGTAAATTGGTATGCTTCATACGAGAGAGTGGCAAGAATGGTATACATGTTTTTTTTATATGAACGAGCTCATAGATTTGATTGCCATAAATGCAAATTTGATTGCCATAAATTTGATGCCATAAATGTTCGATCGGGTTTAAGTTCGGTAATAGCATTTGGACAGTAACAAATAGCCCAAAGCCTACATTGCTCCGGATACATGCGAAAATTGTATAAAATGCCTTATTTTTCAGCACTTTCTTTAATATTTCTTTTAAGAATACCCAGGCAACACGTTTGATCCATCCTACCATTCACAAAATCTATATATAGCATAATGTTTCCTCCGCTGTATTTTACAGTGGAAGTAGTATGTTCCCTCCTAAACTCTGTATTAAACATTCGCCGAACATATTGCCGCTTATTAGATTCAAAAACATTAATTTTTACTTCAGCAACAAAAATTATGGACTTCCAGAATTATTTTGGCTTTTTTGCGCACTCTTAAGCGAAACGTTATTTAACAAATCAATTTTTTTAACTATTATAAGGTTAGCTTCCGCCATTCTGCCCTTTAAATTCGCTTTCTTTTTTGAATTTCGAATAATTTGAGTAGAGACTTTTTTTTCAACTCGTTTGTTCACCTTAATTTGTAAAACTGGGGCACTTAATTTAGGGATTTTCATAATTTTTCTGATAATCCACTTTTTTCACACTCAGATAAGATTTTAGGCCTTTCTGACCGATGCTTTGTTTCAAAAAATTTGGTTGATTTATTTATTGTTATTACATTTCTCACTGTATGTCTTTTATAATTAATTTTATACCTATGACGCAAATAATGCAATAACAATAATATTATTTCTTGATTAGCCACCTTATTCAACGTATTTTCTATTAACATAAAAAAGTAAACTATAGTGTAAGAAATACCATTTAGAAAATTTAATTTGGAGACAAACACAGCCATCAAATCTAAAATTCCCTTAAATTCCCTAAAATAGATATATTTGAAATCAAACTGAAATAAAATTTTCGCGACCAAAACACTTGCTAATTTAATTTCAATCAACCGGTTTGCCTACCAACGTAACATAAAACATCTACATGCGTATAGATCATTTAGCATCATAATCTGCACGCAGCATTCGTAAATAGTAGCCCAAGTCAATTACGAAGTTTACTTGTGCTACTTTAAATCGTTCATTCACACCGGTTTTCATCGTTCGAACAATTTTCTTCACCTAAATGACGTCAATTCATATAATTGATCAAACTTAATGCCCCTACACGCTATCAAGCTTTCCCCGCCTATGAACAAAAGCAATCAATAAAAATGGCGATCGGGCGGTTTGACACATGTTTTATTTTCGTGTTTTCATCAATTAAAAGTATAAATGTTTAGATTGATCAATAAACAGTGTGAAAGTAAAAAGTGTTTTGCACCAATTACTCATAGGATTTCGCCCTAGAATGTGTGATGTAAGTACAAATTCAATTTGAATCAATGTACCTCTTTTTACCGGATTTAGGATAGAAAGCTTTCGAATTGTGGAAAGAAATGGTTGTTATATGTATGCAAGCAACATTTTCGACCTCCCCTTACAAAATAACATCAAATTTCATTCAGAAAATTTGATTAATTTTGAAATTTGTGCCCCATGTGACACATATTTTATTTTCCCTGCTATTCCAACTAAAGCCCTGAAATGTATTCGACGCGAAACGAAACGAAGTGTCAAATCCCATACAAAATCAGCCTGGTGCGGAATTTCGTTTCGTTTGGTTTTGCTCGTCAGTAATGTGTTCGAAGACGTATAACTGTCTTCGAAGACAACTCAGTGACTCGCTCTGAGATGGCGCTGCACTATGTATAAGTTAAATTTCGCGGCCATTTAATGACCCAGGTACCTTAAATTGATGCGAAAAATGTGACAGCTCATAATTTCATTCGAGTTTGCGGATATTTTATTGAAAAATGAGTGAAAATGGATGGACGAACAGCGCATTCTTGCAACAATAGTTTTTGTTTTGCCGATTATATCATTTTTGATGCCGGTTAGTTAAATTTATATGCACCGAATTCAAATGTAACACTCAGAAAAATTTCACCACTTAACACTTTTTTAGAATCACTTTAAATCAAAAGTTGAAATCACTTTGAAATAAAAAGCGAATCTTATTTGAATTCCACTTTATTATAAAAATTTTATTTTGAAATCAAAATTTTTCATCATTGAATTAAAAAGAAACATATATGGCGCCAAATCATATTTGAACATTTTTGATTCAAAAATTTTCAAATATGATTTGGCTCCATATACGTTTCTTTTTAATTCAATGATGAAAAATTTTGATTTGAAAATAAAATTTTTATAATAAAGTGAAATTCAAATAAAATTCGCTTTTTATTTCAAAGTGATTTCAACTTTTGATTTAAATTTGATTCTATTAAATGACATTCTTCTGAGTGAATGCACTTGTTAAATGTCATCAATGTCAATTTATACTGCCCCCGGTGTCGGGGTGCGGAACTTTATTTCGTTCGATTCCGCACAGACGTTTTCGCTGCATTTCGTTCGCCGAATACATTACTAGGCTTAACCCGAAAATCGACCATGTTCACAACAATAGAAATGTATGGAAATGTTTGTTTACATAGAGAGTCAACAGCGCAGAAGGGTATAGTGTGCGGCATTGAGGGGAAAGCTTTTTTGCAGAGAGTAAGTTGCATATGTAGTAAAAATGCTTCATTCACGTACGGGTTCATGGATTATCATTTCGTGTCCATTCTTTATATGTCTATGGGGATATCCCACGAAGGAGCAGGACAAAACAACAACATTACAGGTGAAAATAGGTTTTGTAACATATCATGGCCCTAGGAGTATGAAAAAGCAAGATAATATCACGCCATAATTCTGTAAACGCTCATTCTTGACATTATAGGAGCTCAACCCGCTGCAGACTATCCCCGAATAATTAGTTTTTTTTACCAATTCTGTGATGACTGCATAGCGCCAAAGGAACATGGCACGTCTCGAAACCAATTTGCACCTGAAATTACGTGACCTTGCCCTAATCGTTCATTGGATAAGACGGTATGGAAAAAAAACTAAAAAACCGGGTATTTCGGGGTCGTTCGTTTGCGGGGGTGGGTAGGGTGTGGGTGTAGGGCTGGTCCTGCGATGTCAAGAATAGGCAATTAACAGGATAAAACATGATCTTATCTTGTTTAACAGTGGGCAAAGAGTAGGCAACGAGCTCATTTCTGAAGATTTGGGATGGAAGTTCCGGGATACTATTGTATGGAAAGGGGGGGGGGGGCATAACTTTTCGGAGCACACTTTCCCATCTACCCTGGAGTCTGGTTTGTTTACATGTTTTTTTTTCATGCGCCTCTTAAACATAGAAAAACAAACGCACAAACATTCCAAGCCGTAATCAAAATCGGATAATATCAACACGCCGTTGAGAAAGAGGATGCTGTTAGTAGCAAATGTTTAGATCAATATATCTCAAAAACGGTTATGGTTACAAGAAAAAGTTTTCAGATCTTTTTTGTTGGAATTTTTTAAGCTACAACTTCGTCATACATTGTTGTTCTGAAAATGTGACCGTTACTGAGGTATTTACGAAAGGTAACTTTTGGTGACCTTTAACCCCGTATAAAAAGTAACGCAGCACTCGGATCGATGGGAACTTTTGACATTTTGTTCAACACGCCAGTACCAAGCTTCACACCAAAATTTAGCTTTCCCTAATTTTTCCGAAGCACCATGTTAAATTTCCCCGGACTAATTATGCTTGCGTGATAAGCAGCCTGTGTGGTAATTTGTCGACAATTTTAATTTTTTTAGCATCTGAATGAAGAAGAAGATATTTTGAGAAATTTTTTTGGAAAAAATCAAGTTTTCAGTAATTTGGTCTGGCCGATTTTCGAAAAACTTTAAAATGCTCCTGGTTGTTTTAGGGTTAAATATTCGAATACTAGTTTCTACTTAAAAATAGGTGTATTAAAACTAATAAGATAACAATTTTTAATTATGTAATAAATCGCGTGCTGAGATGCTTGTGCAGTAATTTTTAAGCAAAAAATTGGAAAGACTTCAAAAATATTCGCCAACTCCACCATCTCTTGCAATAAAAATTTGAATGAAGCTTACTGAGTGCACTTTCCTCCGGCCAACTCCAAGGAAATCTTCTTGGAATTTGCTTAATAAACTCTATAAAGTTAACGTCCAGAGTTAGTCCTTTCGACGACACGTGTACCACTAAGAAGACCATTAATAATGGGAGAATTTTGAGAAATCAAAAGTTGTTCGTTGCGATTCTCCAGAATGAAAGCCAGTATTAAAGTTGAATTGTGACGTCCAGAATTGTTTCTTCCGACGTCACAACAAGTACCAAGAACAAAATCAACATCTTGAATTGTATTTCACTTTATATAATGTTGAAATGATTAGAATGGGGATGCTTTCTTGAAATACAGCCATGTGACATTTATTTAGCTTTGTATATTTCTTGGGAATTTCCTGTATTTTTATATATTTTCTTTGCATAGCTTACGCACGAGTGTCAAAGTTGAGCAAAGTTCCTTGTAAATGTAAACTATATCTAAATATGACGTGGCTTGCCTGTAAAACGGTGGTCCATTACCATTTATAACTTTTTCTCCTAAGTACTGTATTTTATTTATTGCTAGTGAGATGATACGTTAGTATCATCTGAAGTCGTTTTATTTATGGAAAAACTCAACTCTCTCAACTCTCATCAATCACTTACTCATCCTCAATTGTAAATCTCAACCTCACTCAATTTGTATTGTCCACGGATTGAAGTGTGAGATATTGCGGTGTCGTACAAATTGACAATTAACGACCCATAATATTAAGTAGCGTCCCTGTAATAATAAATTTGCGTTGAATGCAAACAGCGTGTTAGTTACGACAACTATGATGATGATAATGATGACCGGTAGTCGCTGCTATCAATGCCATTGTCATAATTTGTTAACGCCAACTATATTAGATTGTCTGCGATTGTCAGTTGCTATTATACCCTGTAGCTAATTGAGCTGTGAGTGTTTTGGATCATTCAATTAAATTGAATGTTTGTCGCCGGAACAAAATTGTCATCATGAGTCTGCAGATATAGATATACTATTCACTATGCTGAAAAGAATAATCTTAGATATGTATTCAACTCTTTACAGAAAGATCTAAACTCTATCGATTGCTGAACAAACCGTTTCATTGACTTAATTCATTTGTTTGAATCGATAAAGAAATTAATACTTAGGTAATTACTTTGAATGTTTACATCCGGTGCTCGAGTATCGTTATTCAAATGTCTGCCTGATGTTTTCGTCGAATAGGATTATTTTTCAAACTGCTCATTTCACCCCATCGACGCCAAATTAATTAATTTGTTTGCAGACCATTATTTCTTTTATAACGCTTTCAAATATTTATTGTCGGTCTGTCTCGTCCTATACTGATGTGTACAGCTGTCTGATTTTAAATGCGAATCGCAAACGACTCTTTAAGGAGCAATTCGTTTCGGTTTCATAAGACCTCAATATTTTCCCGAGTTTATTTCATCCGCCCTCAAAAGCCTCCTCACCAATTCCACTTAAGCATGAACTTATGTATTTCAAAGTGTCCTATTGCGGCTTATACTGGCCATAGGCGTGCTTTCATTATATCCATAGCGTATCCTATAAAATGAATTGAATTTTGCGAACGTGAACATCAGACGACCCGTATTTATTTGCCATGCCCGGAGAGACTGGAAATTTAATTTCTATTTTCACCTTTCATCTTTATTTGGAATGTTCTTATTGTTCAGGGTTCACTTTCCATTGAAACCACTACACTTTCAAATCCATCAGCATACCTATCAACTTCCTGCGTAAACACCTAGTTCATCGAATGTAATTAGGTCAATGGTATTGTCTTGAGGGTATGGCTATTATCGGCCAAGTCCCAGCTCGGCAACAGCAACATCAAAAAACAACCTTCCATCCTCCAATGCCAGAGAATAATTTCGAAAGTTGAAATGACAGTGGTGTCGCCCTTTGCGAAACGAATTTGCAGACTTCGTTAACACCCCTTCAACTTTGAATGAAAATTGTGAACTTTCAGTTGTCCCATTAAAGTGATGTAATGAAATTTCTCATAGACTTGGTCGCTGCCAGAGTTCACAATTTAAGTGGAGCTATGGTGCCGGAGGAAACCATTGTGCTGTCCAATTCAAACAAACAAACAGGATCGTCCACCTCGTCGCTGACTTCTCGTCCTCTTTCAGGCATAGGACATAGATTTATAACTGACATACGTACTAAGCGGGACTGTCGAGCGAAGAATGTCAGTTGTGATGTGAGTCCATCGCCATGCCTGGGTATGACAGGACGAAGTATGGTGCAGGGAAAGAATTTCATCTTTGAGTACTCAAACAATTTCAAAGCAAATATGTGACTTAACTATTTACGAAATCAATGTACACATTCGGAACGCTGGAGCTCAAGGCCATGCGAATATCCAAAATATGGAAATCGGCTATAAGATGCTCTCAAGTTGAGCAGCACTGTTTGAACAGACAGGATACATATCTATAAAGTTGCAAGTTCAGCGAGTACAATACCCACATACACACTACAGTTACAGTTATCTTCCAAAGTACTGCTGAGCTGAACGCAATTCTAATTTCGCAGGAAATTTCAAGGAAACGTGAAGAGCAAGGTCTGCGATTAAAGTCGTTTCAAGCAATTCGGTTGAAGAATCCTTGCATTTACTGTTGTATGTGTCCGTGCAAAATGCTTTCTCATTGTGGAATCGTTTGGAATTTTTTTTAACGAAATTTTCTGAAAATGAGGAAAACTTGATAATTTATTTGTTGTAATCCTTTGTTATTTATTACAGTATATGAGTTTCGTATGAAGAGGTTGACGTAATGAATGAGTTTGTCTTTGGGAAAGTTTGCAAATTATTTGTAAATAAGAATGAAAATTAGTTTTGTATTGTTGAGAAATATGCTCGAAGCGGCACGAGCTTTTGAATGCCAATTCGAATAGAGACGAAAGTTTTGATGAAGGATGTTAGTAATTTTAAATGGTTTGAAGTTCGAAGTAAATGAATGCGAATATTTTTCGCAAAGAAAATGTACGCTTGGTAACCATGACGCTATTGAATTATTTTAGGAAATATGTAATGAAAAGCAATCCTTCAAATGGTTAAGATGAGGTTTAAAATGATTGAAGCAATGGTTGTTCTACACACCATTAATGAAAAGGACAAATAATTTTCGCTGTATTTTGTTTCAAAGCTGTTTTTTGTTGAGTTGGAAACCAATTTCCACTTGAAAAGCTAGGTTTGTTCCAATATATTGCCTTCTTGGATTATATTGCCTTCGTATCATAATATATTCATAATATATTGACTTCATATCATCAACCCTATCGGAACCATCCTATTTCAATCCTGGAAAAAACTCTCAAAGTTTTTTTTGTGTTGATTTATACAAGTCATATTTTGTCGAATTCAAATTTTCAAAATTCCACATCGCACAAGACCAAATTACTTATTCACCAAATTACTTATTTTGTGAAGAATGGAAATGGCTGTTCACGAGAATTCACGACCGGATAATCAGATCAATATGAGATTCACAGAATGTGTTGATTTTGAGTAGGAGCAGGTTTGATAGAAGTGATTTGGAAATGCGAGCAACTCTATGGCAATGGTGCCATTTTGAATAATCAATCCACAACATAACACAAATGATTTATGCCCTATAATTTCCGATGTAGTCATCAGATTTTCACGAAATTCACACTGTTGTCATATACTGAACCAGAAATAATGAATTTTGTAATTTTTTTTGTCATTTATTTATACATTATAATAAACAACAAATAATTGCATTTCAAAAATTTTAAAAGTTTTCCAGCCCTGAAATTTTTTTTGCCCTCATGACTTTTAACACATTAAATATTCCAAGTTTTAGATATTTTTCGGGTGTCAACCCCAAATATCTTTCTGTCTATCATCGGAAGAAAACGAAGTTCACAGGCAAGGTTGATTTTGACGTGAAGCAGATTTCGTTGGCTTTTGTTGCAGCGACATTCAAGTGTTGCCATCAACGTGGCACAACAGCCCGACGTCGGGCCTTGGCCGCCTTTTGGAGGCTTTTGTTCCAGGTTTCTTGACAGAGGAAGTTTTTACAAGGATGAGTTGTCGGCACATCGCCCAACCATTTCAATGGGGGGCCTCGGCGATAGTTGCTTCAGGAGACTTACCTCGTGCCAAAGTTCACACAACTATGTTGCAGGTCTGACAACGTGGCTAATCCTCCCTAATGACCTGAGACGCTTAGGTGTAATTCAGCCATCAGGCTGCAACTATGCAAGTTTTACTGAGGATAGAGTTACCTCGTTGCCTCAAACCCTCCTCCTTTCTCCGGGCTTGGGACCGGCATATCACAAGTTAGACTTGCGATCGGCGGAGTTTCAAGTGTTGCCGGCACTGAGCAATTTCATCATTTATGTTATAGAACAGGGGTGGGCAAACCTAATACTGGTATGATCGACATTAATTTTTTTAATTTATACGCGATCGACTTCGAAAAATGGGTTAAATTAAAAACAAATAAAAATTTAATTAATTTCTTTAAGGATATTAATATATTAAATACATTGTATTACTACTTTGTGCAATGTACTTTATTAATAAATATTTTAGATTAATTTTTTTTTTCATCAAAAAGTATTGTAGAGCTAGGCTTGTAAGCACTGATGCACAATCGAATAGATGCCATTAAGTGGTAATCAGTCAGAGAACTCCGAAGTTACGATTCGATGTTTTTCATTTGAGAAAACGTTGCTTCACATAGATAAATGGAAGCAAAAAAATGCAAACATCCTCATTGCCACCCATCTCAATAATGGATATTTTTGTGGTAATTAAATCCAAAAATAATTTTCATTTGCACGTGTATTGTTAAAATTTCGAACTCTAGATCCAATGAATTCAATTGTAAAGTATGAGCTAGATTTGATGAAATATCCTCGTTATCGAATTCTCTAAAAGGAAATGAAATAAATTCAAAAATCGGTTGAAGGTTATTGAGATTTGCAAATCGTCTCTCGAATTCTTGTTTAAAATTTTCCAGTTCAGGACCAAACATTTCAATATTACATTCACCAGTAAGTTAGGTTAGGTTGTACCAGTTGGCACAAGGCCACACATAGGCCTACTGGTCCATAGTGATACCAGATAAATGGGCCAGGAGATAAAAAATTCAGTCCAAGCGGCCATCGAAGGCCTTGGACTTTTTCGCGAACTGAAGGATGTCTTTCAGCTTTTGCATATTACATTCACCAGTAAGTTTAATATGTTTTTCTAAATATGGAAAATATTTAAAAATTTTGCCAATTTAATTGTGAAGCAAAAGGTTTTAATTTTACTTCAAAAAACATTTACTGAACTCAACAAGTCAACAATATTTTCCTTTTCCTTGTAATTGTAAATTAAGCAAGCTGTAACGCCCCATAAAATACGTAAGAAATGATAATTTCTTTACCCATACTGCATCTTCCAATTGTTCATGTTTTTCTCCCAATGTGTCCAAAAATGCGATAACTTCAGGCAAAAGATTTAGAAATCTTTGCAAAAAGCTTCCTCAGCTAAGCCATCTAAAGCTTAGTACTGTTTTCGATTTCACATTAAATTTTCATGCAAATTTTTACGTGAAATTTATTTCGGCGAAAATTTAGCTTGAAAATAAACAAGAGTTGTACTCACTTTTAAGCGTGAAAAATTGCTTTGAAAATGCAGATAACTTTGGCACATGTCCCCAATCATTTCACGCCAATTTAGTATGTGCAGTTCATTCTTTAGGCTAGTACTGAGTTAATCGTGAAGCTAAATTTTGACATGTCTCCATTATCCGGTCATTCTTTCGAGCGAATATTTTGAAAATGGAGAAAAGCGGAGACACTTATCACTTCTGACGGATAAGATGACAAGAATTTCAATTTTCGAACGATTTTGTTATTGAAAAGACATTTACACAATTCAATTTTCAAATTCAAACACCAAATGTCACTTTTTAGCTCGAAAGAATGAACTGCACAAACTAAATTGGCGTGAAAAGATTTTAATTTAAAATTTTATTTTATCTAAAATTGAGATTAACCTTTGTTCTGCTGTGTGTAAGAATTTACTATCTCGGTAGCAGGGAGACAAATGCAAATACAGGCAAAGTGTATAGCGAGAAGCAAAAAAAATAAAGTGTGTACTTTAGAACAGAGAGATTTAAGGAAAAGAAACAACCGTATACGTATACGAGATATAGTGAAACAATTTTACTAAAATGATATAAATCTATAAATTGCACAAATCGAGCTCATAGCTATCTCGGATTTTCCCTTTAGCTTTTCCGCCACCAAGGCTCGGCGAGCTTTTGTGTGAACTGAAACTGCGGGGACTGTCCGATTCTCTATGGTCCGATTGGATCTATTAAGCCAAGGCCCATTCCAAAATGTACTGAATAAATCGTCTACTAAATTTTTAGCTCACATTTTAAATTAACCTAGTGAATTATTTAAAATGTCTGTGATCGACTGTCGAACTGTTTGCGATCGACCGGTCGATCGCGATCGACCGTTTGCCCACCCCTGTTATAGAAGATGCTGCCATCAAAGTTTTATAAGAAAATCATCCTATAATGAAAATAAGTAATAAGTGTATTACTTTCTTAAATTTTGAAATTTATGCAAGTGGTAACCCTGGAAGAAAGGTTTCCAGAGTTTCAATGAAATATTGAAATTCATGAAATTTTTCTGGAAGAAATGTTTCCAGTTTCAATGAAGCCATCGGATCAAGCTGACCTACGATACAAGTTGGTTGTAATAAGGAGCATATGCATTAAAAATTTATATGATTCCTATACTTTTCTTCGAAAATAAGTATTTCTAGCGGTTCCTATGCGCATGAGTTTTTATTTTCCAGCCGTCACCAGTGCTTAGTCTTTCTAGTCGTATACAATTGTAACGAATTTTCTATATCAAGTATCAGCTTCTTCATTTAGATTTGACTTTGGCAAGGGCAACTAAAAACACACTCGAATCGTGATTGCCGTTCTCAAAAGCTGAGAAGGCAAGCTATTCTTCGAAGATGCGGCAAATATCTAGACCCTTGCATCTTTAGATACAAATCAGATGTATCACATTAGTAGAGCCTGGAGTTAAAAATATGCTTTATTCTTTATTTTTGAAATGAGTTTTGATGCAACTAAATTCGAGCACCGAAAACCTTAGACATAAAACACTCCTATCGGCTTTTCATAACTATACAGCTAGTACTGTGCTCAACAGCAAATAATGCAGCTTGCAAAAACTATGTTCCTCAAGAGGATTATTTGGAGAATTCAGGTTGATTTGAGCTCACTTTCAAAAAAGAGTACTTATGTGTATCTATATGCAGATTTAAATCTTGCCCGCACAAAATCATTGTAAAAAAAAATACTTGTCCTGAGAACCGTTACAATATCGATAAATTTACCTCCTACTAAGATTCGAATATTTCTGGATCCTCTTCATAAATCCAACTATAAAATGAGCATAAATATCTTCTGCCTAACCTTTTGTTGTCGTTTATAAGCTTGGTAGACGTTCACCATACCAGCGATGTTGATGTGATAATCCCTGTTTGTTTTTGTGCTATTTCATACTCCTGTGTACTTCTCTTTACCACCAACTTCAGATTTTCTTATTCCCGAGTAATTAAATAACCCATTGACTAACACTAAAAATAATAACCGTGAGATTTTTAGTTTTAGTGTTATTCAATGGGTTGATTTGTTTTTTTCAAGGCTATGTTAAACATTTTTGCAATTGAAAAAATTGAAAATGTTCTGATATTTTGAAGAGAGAAAAACGAAGCAATCTTTGGTGAGTTGCTAAAATATTTTCCATCAATTGTGGTATTTTTTACTCGTTTTTAGGCATTTTTTATTCTTTTTACTCGCTTTTTAGGCATATGGTGATGTTCAAAATGACAATGGTCAACTATTGTTAATGCCTAGAAAACCAATTTTCATCTTCCATCACAATGGAATGCGAAAACCACAAGGCTTGACTTGCCCGAAAAACATCTAAGATCTCTGCAAAAACACTAGAAATAAATGTGTTTTAAACATAAAAAAAACAGATTACTTTTCTTAGCCTTCTCTCTACCAACACTTTCCTAGATTTGCGATTGGCCCGAAAAGTTTGGGGAATTTTTCGTGCATTTAAAATTTCGAAAATTTTAAAAGCCGAGTCAGTGTCTAATGTTACAACCAGTGTTGTGAGGTTTCCGTGGCTGAAATTCCCTCGAAAAGAGATTTTTGTGCTTGATTTTCGCACAGTACAGGGTGTGAGTTCCCAAGAACTTCCCAGGGACAGCTATTCGTCACAGTTTTATATTTATTTATCAAAATCTAAATATTTGCAACGCTTCTAAAAATTCAGTCACTAAGTAATAATCATTGGAGCTTTGAAAAAATCAAAAGACTCTAGAAAAACCCGAGGGGCCTGGAAAAATATCATTCGTGAACAGAACTTTCGAGTGCTGAAAAAACAGGTAATTTGGTGATGGGTTGCCGTTCTTGTGCAAATCGGCATTTTCAAAATTTTAATTTGACATGATGCACAAAGGTTAAAATTTATCAATGATTTGAATTTTTTGTCAAAAATCAAAAATTTTTCAGGAGGGTCAATGATTTGAAGGATTTTTTTTCAGCAGCCTGCCACAGCTACAGGGTTATCCGCCTTACCTTGGAAATCCATGTGTGTTAAGTTCTAGCTAAGACCAATACGCTCTGCAAAGTTCACGATGATCCAATGTTTTTGTCAAAAGTAATGATAAATCAAAATTTGAAAAAAAATCCTTGCCTACTTTTATGCACGCTGCACCCACACACGGCTCAAAATTTTCAATTCTTCATCATAGACAAGCTTAGAACATAATGAGTTTTCATTCCCAATCCTTTTTTTAACAAAAATTTACACTGCTTGAAAATATAGGAGTACCTCAAAGGTCAGTAAAACGCTCGCCGCCGCCAAAAGGTTTAAGATATCTGAATTTTAGCAAGTCATGGACCTACCTACTATTTACATCTACGTCCTCCGAAAATTTCAGCTCAATCGGATCGGCTACTCCAGAGATTATCTCTCTGAATCATTTTGCTGATATATATATATATATATATATATATATATATATATATAAATATATATAAATATATATATATATATATATATATATATATATATATATATATATATAAATATATATAAATATATATATATATATATATATATATATATATATATATATATGTATATATATATACATATATATATATATATATATATATATATATATATATATATATATATATATATATATATATATATATATATATATATATATCTATATATATATATATATATATATATATATATATATATATATATATATATATATATATATATATATATATTATATATACAGTCAGACAAAAAAGTCTCCGTACGATGCTATCTTTTCTGCATTTACAAGAATAACTTTGATATATTACAATATGTTTTTATTTCAAAAATTAATATGTTTTCGACAACTCCTTACTTACTTAATATGATAAGAAAAAAACAAAAATATTGCCACATTTTAATACAGTAATTCAATTAAGCAAATAAGTCAAAATTTTACATAAAAAAAGTCTCCGTACGAACGTAGAAATGAATCAAATTAAAGCTAAAAAAAATTATTCTGTAGATGTGATTTAATATTTGGTGGCATTTCCATTAGCTTTAATGACTTCTGCCAAACGCCTGGACATTGAGTTAACAAGTTTTGATATGATTTCCGGTCCGATTAAATTCCATTCTTCTTGTAGTTTAGCCTTAAGCTCTTATTTGCTTTTTATCGGGTGTTTCCGCACTCTGCGTTCCAATTCATCCCATAAATGCTCAATGGGATTTAAGTCAGGTAATTGTGGTGGACTGTGAAGCTGCCTGGGCACGTTATTCAAAAGCCATTCCTTAACTACCATTGAGGTATGCTTTGGGTTATTGTCTTGCTAGAAAATGAAATCACTTTATAAACCCAAAGCATTGACACTTTCGCGCTGACAAGTTTTTCAAAATATTTAGATAGTGCCACCGATCCATTGTACCATCAATAAAGTGCAGCTTTCCAACTCCTGAAGCCGCCATACACCCCCACAACATCAGACTACCACCATCGTGCTTAACAGTTGGGACTAGATTTTTTACGTTCAGCTCCTCCTTAGGTTTGCGCCAGACTTTTCCTCTGCCATCTGAGCCGAACACGTTCAATTTGCTCTCGTCCGAAAACAAAACTCGATTTGAAAAGGTAGCATCCTTATTTTCCTGGATTTTTGCAAAATGTAATTGCTTCTTTCGATTAACTTTTGAAACAAAAGGCTTACGCCTAGGTTTTTGACCATGGAAGTTATTCTCTCGTAGAACATTCCTGGTGGTTTCATCACTAATTGTTAGGTTGAATTCCTTTCTTACCTCGTCTGCTATTTTAGATGCGCTGGTTCTTGGATTCTCCTTAATTTTAAGCATTATTGACCGTCGGACTGTAGCACTTAAAATTTTTGGACGTAATAAACGAGGCTTTCTTTTCAAGGATCCAGTTTCTCCGTACTGCTTGATGATATAATGCGCACTAGACTTCGGTTTTCCAATTATTTTCGCTTTTTCGCCCATTGACTCTCCTTGGCAATACAGCTTAACGATGATTTTGCGCGTATCTAAACTGATTTCCTTACCAATAGCCGATGGTTATGTTTTCTGAACTTGACTCAAATTTTCACTAGGCTATAACTATACTAGCTGTATGCTAAGAGAAATGCTCAAATTTGTATGAAGTTGACGCGCGTCTAGCACTGCACATGTTTGTATAGCACGGTGTTGCCATTTATTCGTACGGAGACTTTTTTGATATAAAAATTGGAACAATTTACTTTAATGAATTACTATATCATTATGAATGGATAAATTTGAAATTTTTTTTCTGATATTTGTAATTAAAGAGTTGTAGAAAGCATATAATTTTTTAAACTAATAATATTTTGTAACATCACAATGTTATTCTTGTAAATCAAGAAAAAACAGCATCGTGCGGAGACTTTTTTGTCTGACTGTATATATATATATATATATATATATATATATATATATATATATATATATATATATATATATATATATATATATATATATATATATATATATATATATATATATATATATATATAAAGGATATACATAAAGGAAAGTTACGATCTTTTATCCAAAGAATTCTCAATTAAGTCTCGGGAAGCATATGAGCTTTACGTGACTTTAATGGGTAACAAAATTGTTAATGATATTTAAAAAAGTGATGTTGCTGATGAGTATCATTAAGTCTGCTAGTATCGTATGGTAGATGCATCTTAGCGCACGCTCTTCTCAGCTGACGAAATTTTTAATGAGGTTCATTACTCTGTTAGCAAGTCTGCCAAATTATTAATCGTAACAGCTGCCGCAAGGAGGGCTTTGTTTAATTAACTTAATGTATCACTTGCATCTTCTGCACAATTTCCTGCTTCAAATGTGTTGGCGCCATTTCTATGACCGCCTACACGTGATTTTTCTCTTTCAAATTAAAATTGCCGTGTCCGTTCGCTACGTGTTAATTGTTTCAACTCACTTTGCAAGTAACAGATATTTTCTCATCTCTTCTTCATTGAAATATTGTATAAATTTAAACTTAAATACTGTATATATCCCCTTATTGGGCAAAAACAAACGCAAGTGCCTTTGATTTATACGTTTTGGTAGTGATAAAAAAATTCTACTTTAGTAAAGTATTGCTCACAACCTTACACCATTATAATTTAAAACAATGAACTCCGGAAAATCATTTTCAACATAAAAATCTACACCAAACTGTTTCTAACAATGAAATAAACAGCTGAGAGATCATTATCATCTTATAAACAAATAATATGTATATTGTAAGAATGTAATCATCGGTTACGAAACTCGCAAACATACGCCAACAAAGCTTAAAACAAATTTATCACTGATACGAGTAGTGTGTAGTATATGTTAGTTTTAGTAAGCATAAGAATTTCTAGAAGTGTGTTTACATAGCGATCGCTAAGAGTTGCCAAACACGAATTGTTTATGAGTTCGTTCATTCATGAAGAAATACGTTCGTACTATAATAAAATTTATATTCAGCGTTTTTTAAATGCTTTCATAGAATGTTTTCTATGAATGAGTTGAATATTTATGCTAAGTTTCATTTTTCTTTCGTATCGAATTTCAATTTCAGTTTTAGAAAAATATTTTCAATTCCTTTTTTGTATTTTTCAAATATTTCAATTTCCACAGAATTGTCCCATATTTTTGAAATTTCAAATTTCCAAATCGCTTCTTGTCTCTTCCCTCGTCCGAAATACATTTCCACGTCATTTGTAATAATTTATTCTGTATAACAACCCCAGCGAGGAAAATTCATTCAGCTTATTAAATAACCGACAACAGCGAGAAAATGAGAAGGAAATGTATGTGAGTATTTATTCTTTTGATACACTAAATAATTTTAGTGTTGTTGATAAACATTTTGGTGGCTCAGCAATGTGGAAATGGTTAGTATATTTCTAACAGCCAGTCGGTAGATACTTCCCGTTGCTATCAACATTTCGGTTCGTAGATATTGTTGAAATTCGTACTATTGCAAAATGATTCTTGATGAGTCTGTTACATAAATCTCGAAAATCTTTAATAAAAGTAACGTACATTCGTGGATAGAGATTGAAATTATTGAACTTAGAAAGATATTCATATCTATGTGCTGTATCTGTTCAAAGTGCGTGAGTGCGATTGAAGATTTTCCTCCGAAATTCGACATGAATAGATATGATATTTCTTAGTTTTGGTGGTAAACAACAGTTAAATATCCAATTCGTTATGTCTGGTGCAATAATTACACGTTCTGTCGGTCGTCACGTAAGAACTGGGTTTCCTTGTGCACTTGACTATAATTAATTAGCCAAGATAAATCGATTGAAATGAGTTCAAGTGCTCGACCGTGTACGTACTGTTCTCGTTCGTGTCTCCAATGCCAAGATGTTTTGATTCAATGCGATGATGTTGAACTTGATCTAATATACGGCGAGCACAATAGTTTGTTCGTACGTGGATAATAGATGATTCGATCATGAAAGTGGTATTTTCGTTGGATCCGAGAGCAGAAGGATGTTGAAAATCGAATGAAACTATCTTAGCCAGAAAGATATTAAATGACATTGTCACGGACTTGTGATTACTGTTTATTTATAGTGCCAAATGAATAGCGTTTAGAAGTTTATACAACTGAGGCGGACGAGTCGATTTGTGCATTTGAATCGTTTTGTGTTTCGGTGAATTTTTGAAGCAAGATGGTTGCACTGAAGATAGCCAAAGGCATTCGGTATGGTTCGAAATATAGAATTTATGATACTAGTTCAGAATCATTGAATCATCGAAAAATATTCATTTACGCAAAATCGAAACTCTACAAATTGAATAAATAAGGTGAAATTTAATTGTCGATAGGTCCAAGTCAATTTTCTTTTCTTCCTTTCAAGAAAACCCAACCTTCCTGCATTATCATAACAAAGCGTGCAAATCCACCTTGGTGCTCTATACAAAACTGTGCACGGTCGTATCTATTCACAAGTCGATTTGGGGTTTTTTTCGGGATGATTTACTAAGGTGTACGACTGTAAAGTGAATGCAAAGTGGATCCCAGAACGCTAAGGATATGCTGACCTTTAGCATTTTCTCGATTTCAACAGATGTGTCGAACGAATGCAAAGAATTCGTTTTCACTCAAAGTGCGCTTAGCGATGATGGCAAACAACAGCTTTCAATCTCACTTAAACTGAACATTTTCTGACAGCTGAGTACGCACTCAAGGCTGTCTTTATGAGCAGATAATAATGCGATTACGAAGAGCTTCAAGGGGTAGTGGGGGCTACTATATTGTCAGCGAAGACAATGAAAGACAGGTGCTTGTATCGATTAAGAAAATAGATAACAATTACAATAATCTATGATTGAAATAAAGAATTCAGTCATCGTATTTGCAACTTCGAAAGTATTTGTTTAATAACACAGGTCTGCAAATTTTAACTCTTATTTTCCGCTTTTGAATTTGAATGCTGATCTTGGGGTATTTTGATGCGTAGATTAGGAATATGTACTTGGAATTTTCCTATCACCCTCAGTTTTTTGAAAAATTCCTTTGTGTGAATTCGAGAAAAAAGGTAACTTTACTTAAGTATTTATTTTATTTTTATTGCAATTAAGAAACAATTACATGACTTCAAAACATTAAAAATACATTTGAGGGGCAGTAATAAATAAATTAAAAATATTACCTAAATACTTTTGTGGTATCTTGCTTTTTTTCACCGAAGCTCCGATTGTGAGATTTTCGCTTGAAATTCTGACTTAGATCATCTCGCTTTAACAGCCAACAATAGTCTGCCGTCATTCTTGTATTACACTTTTCCTGATAGCGACGTTCCATCTCTTTCAAATCCTGGTGAAATCTTTCGCCTTGCTCTTCACTTACAGCTCCCAAGCTATCAGGAAAGTAGTCCAAACACTGAAAGAAAAACTCTTGGTTGGTTCAACCATTTTTAATAGTATTGCAACGATTCATTCAAAATCGTTAAACGAACTACGGAAAATAGTTATTTTTACTATGTTAATATAGTTAATTTAACGATATAAAAGTAGTTGGTTCTGGTTATACAAAAAATATCACAACGTTCATGAAATCAACTGTTTTAATTGTCTCGTAACCACGAAGAACAGTTGATAAATAGAAAAATATTCATCAATTCACTCAAAACTTCAACGTTTCGAATTATCAACAGTTTTTATGGTACTTAAACTACTTCGCCGCAATAGTTGATTTCAGCAAACGTAATTTGGAATTATTCTACGCAAAGTAGAATGGTTTCAACATTTGGACGTTTTTCATGCTCCGAATGAAATTGTTTATCAACCACGCGTCATGGTGCATAAAAGTAATCAACGATTTTCTTATGGTTGTTTTAACTATAGCCCTAGTTGGTGCAAAAACAACTAAGGCAAACTATTGATTTTTCATACTCCTCATACTCATGCTCCTATTCTATCATAGAAGTTTCATATGATACATGGCAAAATTGTGTTCGGTTTGCTGTTCGATATAATTCATATGCATGTTATGCAGTGAAGCCTTTATATTACCTTGTACGACGCTATTTTGTTCACAATACAGCGTTTTCCGCTGTGGCATAGCATTGGGCTGCGGCAAAGCGCAGTCAAAAAATTAGAATGCACTGTTTTGTATGGTAACGCGCACAATAGCTGCGGCCGAATTTGCGGTAGCGGCAGAATTTGCCAAATATCTAATTTTGCCGCACCGCTAGTGCATCACCTTTAGGTTGAATTAAATCTGTTTGAATTAGGTTGAATGGTCTGGTGGAATAGAGAAGCGATGGCTGATGTGTATTGTGATAAGCCAACCTAATCCTCGCACAACAGCATTTAGCAATACCAACAAAAAAAAAATGAATTTGGTTGGTGCCTTGGTTGCGTTGACAGCGGCATTGTCGGTGCATTGTGATTCATCAAATTCAACTGCGGCATTCACGCCTCCCCTGCCTATATTTCGTAATATGCATGGAAAAAAAGTAAGCAACCACAAACAATGGTTGGAATACCATTGTTTGTGGTTGCTTACTTTTTTTGCACCACGGACGTTGTTTATCAACCACGCGTCATGGTGCATAAAAGTAATCAACTATTTTTTTATGGTTGTTTTAACTATAGCCAGTAGTTGACGCAAAAACAACTAAAGAAAATTGTTGGTTTTACCAAGATTTTTCTTTCAGTGAATGTGAATTAAGGAAATGAAGTTTAATGTTCATCGAACATCCCGTTTTACCGAAATTTCTAATCATTTTCTCCACGATTTCCTCATAATTTGGACTTTTGTGGTTTCCTAGAAAATGTCTCGCTGCTTCCTTAAGGGGGCAGGTACAATTAGAATTTTGATAAAATCGATTTTATTTTATTTGCATTTTCTAAAAGTAGCATATTTCAAGAGCAAACTCTGCAAATTTCAGACGAATCGGACAATTTTTTATGGAGATAAATAATTTTGAATAAAGTCGTCTCTATTGCATAAAGTGTTTTTCGCATGCTTTAAAAGCATTTTTCTCGAAACTATGTTTTCAAAGTTGGTGATCACTGTAACTTGAAAACGGCTTTATCGATCAGCATGAAATTTTCCTCACTTATTTGATATGTAATTACCCTTCGGATGAACGTAGAATTTTTTGATTGGACGATATGCTTTTTTTTCAACAGCCGAAAATGTGAGTGAAATTTTGGTCGAAAATACAATTTTGAGTTTCAACAACTGCCATTTTTCGACAAGTCAAAATCTGCCAAAGTCCTTCATCCATCCGGAGGACTATGTCATTAACTAATAATCCCCGATTTTTTTTTTATTTCGGATGATCCAGTGACAAGCTACAGTGATAACGACAAAACAATGTTTTTTTTGGACCCCTCGAAAATTTACTCTATTTCCACTAATTTTCAGCCTTGTGCCTTAAAAAAATTACAATAGCTTCTACAAATATATTTCTTTCAAGTAAAAAAAACATTTGTTATTAATTATTTTAATGTGTGGCTTAAAAAAAATCCTGAAAAAGCTTTTTCTGGACGTCCCAAGTGTACCTGACCCCTTAAGGGGGTAGTACCGGTTAGAATGCTAAAAAATAGCCTAATTTTCAATATTTTTGTTTTTCACCTCCTTTATTATGTATAAATTTTCAAATTTGCATGGGTAAAATACACATTTTGAAAATTACAAAAAAAAACTCTTGAATTTTTTTCATTTTTCTATTTATTTATAGAGGGCGTCAAAGTTGTTGTCTCGAAAAATGCCTCGTCATACCGCGGACAGATAATCTCAGGAATGAAGAATCTGAAACAAAAAAAACCAAATCGCATTCTAAAGAGAAATGTTTCTTATGTGGTAATCTACCACAATATTTAAAAAAAAAGTCTAGCGCATCAGAACCGCTAGAAAACTAACTTTCGAAGAAATTGTTTTTGAGTGTCAAAAAATGTGGAAAGACGTAATACACTTTTTTGTAGAATCATATCAACCATTCCTTATCCAAAGCAGCAAAACTCAACTATAACACAAATGACGAAAATGTTCAGTGCTGGCAACACTTTTCCAACGAAGCAGCAATAAGTTTACCTTAACAAGCTCATACTTTAATCAACTTATCCTTTGAATTTCGTTCTCATCGGAGGATTTCATCGAAAGTTTCAGCGGTTAAACGTTGTTTGAGGCTGCCATCCGAAAAATGTTCAAAAATCGGAAAATTTAAAAATTGGTTTCTTATTTATATCGCAAATGTTTTGCATATGAGTACGTAATTTGAAGCATCTGTTGGTGCAATTTTTACGAAAATCGCTAATGCTGGTTACGCTGTGTCAGCGATAAAGCAAAATATATACCAAATCTGCTTCACATTAAGTTAAACCCAACCAGTAAATTTCGTTCCGATTGAATCACTGCGCTGGAAGTTATACGGGTGAAAAGAATTTTAGGGTTACTACCCACAAAACTTTTCAAATTTTTAAAGCGTTAATATTTGTTGTTAATTTTCATTGCAGGATTATTCCCATTTGCAAATCTAATGACATAATCGCCCAGTAAAGAAATTCCACAAAATTACAAAAATGGTTATAGCTGGCAGCCCTTTCATGATTTTTGTACGAAATTCTTACGACATTTAGCTCACATTAAGGCCCATTTACTGCATGAACTTCGTTTTGATTTCCGCACTGGACCGGAAGTTATGGGGGAAAAAGCTTTATTTTGCTGAGCAAATTTGCATGATTTATGAGACAAAAATCACCATAGCTGGCAACTCTATTCTAATTTTTCAAATGATATCTAAAGTAAGATCCAAGTATTGTGTGAATTTTGTTAAAATCTGATGACTGAATCTTAAGCTATAGGCCAAAAACCGGTTTTTTTTTCTCAGTGACTTTTCAAGATGGTACCACTGCCGCAGGGTTGCCTGCATTTCAAAATCACTTCTATCAAACCTGGTCCTAGCTAATACAAACATGTCCTGTAAATTACATTATGATCGGATTATCAGGTCGTCAGTTCTCGTGAACAGAACTTTCGAGTGCTGAAAATAGAGGTAATTTGGTGATGGGTTGCCGTTCTTGTGCAAATCGGAGTTTTAAAAATTTCAATTTGACATGATGGACAAAAGTCAAAATTTATCAATGATTTGAATTTTTTGTCAAAAATCAAAAATTTTTCAGGAGGGTCGATGATTTGAAGGATTTTTTTTCAGGAGCCTGCCGTAGCTACAGGGTTACCTGCACTATATTGAAAATCCATGTGTGTTAAATTTTAGTCAACATCAACACGCTCTGCAAATTTCACGATGATCCAATATTTTTATCAGAAGTAATGACAAATCAAAATTTGAAAAAAATCCTTGCCTACTTTTAGGCACCCACACACGGCTCAAAATTTCCAACTTTTTAACATAAACAAGCTTTAAACATAATAAGTTTTCATTCCCAAATATTTGTTTTAACAAAAATTTATTTTCTAATTTTCTTTGAAAATTAGTAAAAAAATGATAAAAAAAAGCCGCTGCTTGAAAATATTCGAAAAATCGTTTTTTTTTTCACTTTGTTTCGCTTGCCAAATTTTTTTCGGTTAACTTTTAGCCTATATTCAGATAATTGAATAAAGTAGTGCACCAAATTTGACTTAAATCGGTTCGGCCAATCCGGAGAATAAGTGTCGCAGTTTGAAAAAACGTAATTCCGAGAAAAACACGTTTAAAGTTTTTTTCCATATGTTTATTGAAAATTATTTTAAAAAATATGTTTTTATCACTTACAATTGCTCAGTCTGCAACCATACATAAGTATTCTTGCGTCCACATAAGCCAGTTGCTCTTGCAGTTGGGCAGTTTTTTTGGCCAAACGCGCTTCCTTTGCCGCTTTTTCTGCCTGGCTTATGCGCTCTTCATCCTTTTTTTTCGCAGTAATTAATAGCAACGGTCTGCCGTAAACTGCCCTAATCTCTTTATTTTTGGGAATATCTTAATAACATTTTGAGACGTGATTTCTGATGGTATAATAAATTGAAAAATGCAAAAAACAGAAAACTGATTTTGTCATAATTATAACCGGTACTACTCCCTAAAAGATTTCCGGGCTTCTAATTCAATTTCACTCAATTTTTCATCGAAAGCTATATCTTTCATCAATTTTCTTATATCCGGACCAAAGAAAATACCTTCTTTCAGTTTAGCTTCAGACAGAGATGGAAAAATTTGGTTTAGATATTTAAAACCTTCTCCTTCTTTATTCAGCGCCTTCACAAATTGTTTTTTCATCCCCAGTTTAAGTGTAAAGGGGGTAGCAAAACTTTTCCCCGGGGGACTAAATTGTCTCTCACAACATTTTTTGTTCCAGGGACCAGTTCAGTCCTCGGCGGCCACTCTTTCTCCGTCCAATGTTG
Organism: Nemotelus nigrinus; assembly: GCA_947369275.1. Taxonomy (NCBI): domain Eukaryota; kingdom Metazoa; phylum Arthropoda; class Insecta; order Diptera; family Stratiomyidae; genus Nemotelus; species Nemotelus nigrinus. The sequence goes on along the minus strand of OX376372.1, from coordinate 182,822,573 downwards.
TCCTCTGTTTGGACTATCCCACTCGCAGAGAAAGCAAGGGTACTGCGTATAGCCACCTTGTTGACCGAGCAGTAAACTTATAGCTTTCAGATCTCCACAGACCATCCAACCGTGTTCTTCGTACTTTATTTTATCCAACACATTTTTCAAGTTGTCGTAGCATTCCTTCAAATGTACAGAATGGGCGACTGGCAGTGAAGCGTACGTATTGGCATTTTGCAAAAGGACTGCTTTCAAACTTCGTTTTGATGAGTCTATGAACAATTTCCACTCGTTCGCGTCATATTCGATGTTAAACATTTTCACTAAGCCAGGAATGTCTTCACAATACACTAGATCACGATCTTCAGCAAAACTTGGTACAAAGTATTTTTTTCTGTTGCGATACCAAGAAAATGAAGTACCAGGAGCAAGCATATTCTTTTCAGATAGTCTTGATCGGAGGAGCTCAGCTGCATCTTTTGGCAGTTTTAGATCTTTCGTTAAGGGGGAAAATACATGTGACTGTTAATAAAAAATCGATTATTTCTTATTACATCAAAATGTTTGAAATGCTCTTAAAATATACCAAAAAAAGTTTTGAAGCGATATTCGTATTATTTCTCGGGTTATAGTCAGTTATAGGCAGCGCGGCGTTCCCCAGGTCGGCCGAGCTTTAGAACTTTAAACGCGTTTTTCTCAAAGTAGTACTTTTTCAACTTCCGTACAAAATATCTCAAAAAATATTGAACCGATACAGCTCAAATTTATACCACATCTACGGAAAAGTATTATCTCTTCGTTGAGCCTAAATGTTATTGTGATTTCGGAAAAATGATTTGTTTATTAATGTTTAAAGTGTGATTTTTTTGAAAAATAATCGATTTTTTTTTCTTTAATCTAAAATTTAATCTAAAAATTTAATTTTTTTTATACATTTTATTGGTTCACCTATGAATTATAAATCTCATTAGCATATTTTTTTCTCTCTAAACGTTGCAAGTTCCCCGGAAAAGGCGTTAAGTTGTACGAGGCAGTTTTTGATGTGTTTTTTTCATTCGCTCGCATCGCCGCCATTTTGGGTTGAAAAATTATTTTAAAAAATATTACTGTAAGACATGTACTTTAAGGATTTGATATTAAAAATTTTCTGAATAAACAATATTTATATATATTTTAAGTCAATCTGAAATTAGCAATTTTTTTTCGATTTTACTTGTATTTCCCCCCTTAAGTCGTTCAGTTCTGATTGTGAAAATTATTGTGTCCCACTTGCACTTGGTTCAAATTCAGCATCAAGTTTAGATACCTCTTCGACATCACTGTCACTGATTCCAAGTATGGCGGTGATGGCGGTGCAACGTTCTGGTCGCGATGCACAGCGGATATTACTGATTGCAATGTTGGATATACCAAGTCCTTTTTTGTTTTTGAATTGTAGCCTGTAGTCTTGCAGCAGCAAAAATAACAGTCTTCAATGTGATTCGGAGGTTCTCTCCATAACACAGGCCATATGAGATCAAAAGTATTGTTCTTCCCTTTTGACCACTTTCGAAGCTCACGAGCGCACGTCGTACAAGCTTTATGCAGGACCCACTGTTTATCTTGATTGGCGATTGTTAGGCCGAAATATATATTGTAAATGTTACTTATGAACTCGGTAATGTTGTGCTGCTGTTTTCTAAGCATAAACTGCCGACAAATGTAGCAAACATTCTCCGGAGTGTTTAAACACTTTCGCGATGACATTTTTCAAGTGAGCGTTACGAATTGCACGAAAGTACTGATTTTGTAAAAACAATGATGATGCTATTTATACAAAAAAGAAATCATCTACCTTCATTAACCCTCTTCTAACGATTTAAGTTAATTTCTATAAAAAAGAAACATTAAGTCTACTAGAAATGAAGTCTTTAGCAAATGACTCAAACATCCACTTTTTTTTTTTTTGATAATAAGGATATGTCACTTAGTTAATTAATTTGTATTTAACTAATCATAATTGAGAACTTATTCATTAATGTCTAATGTAACCATTCAGTACGTTTTTTTAATAAGAAACGATTTAAATAAAATATATTGACTAAAAACTAGGAAGACCTAAGTAGGTAATTTTGGCAAAAAAAAAAGATGCTAAACACCTGACAAAAAAACCTGACGTGATAGAATTTTTTAAATATTTTTCCCGTAATCAGCGCCCCAAAATCTATTCAAATCAATCAACAAAACTGAAAAGTGAAAAATCATTGCAGACCTGTGTAATTAAACGAAACGTATATAATTCACTGCCTCTAGTCTTAAAGTAAAACCGAGAAACTAGGTACGAACTTTATCTGAACAAAAATATCTGTAGATTTACATACTTATATAGGACTATTGTTCATTTCACGGGCCTATGATGAGCATCGCTATCAATGGCCTGAGGAGAGAAAGTAAAATGGATTTCATTAACTCAAATTCAGGCGCCTGAAATCTAACACTTCATGTTGTGCTCATTTATTTCGGGTCGAGATCCTATGATTTCGTAATTTGTAAGTATCTCATGAAAGAGTAAGCTTTTAACTTTGATAAATTGAATTTTCGACTACTCATCTCAGTCGAGCACAAAAAAATGCTTTACAGGTTTCGATACAGGCTAGCTAATGTATGATGGAAAGTTCTTAGAAAACCGGTAATAATGTCATGTGAGGGAAGTGAGCACATCAAAAATTTAACGTGAATTAATTGTTTGGATAAAAGTTTGGGTTGTAATTAATGGAGAATAAGAGATGAAACTTGAAAGAATAAACCAAGGGAAATGTTTACTCTGGGGCTTACAAAACTTTTGTCGTTTGTCAAAATAGGTTAGGTTTGCAGATTTTTTTTAGGGAAAAAATGATCATCGAATTTGTCAAAGGTTTAGAATCCAATTAAGCAATTCAATTAAGTTAGAACTACTCAGAGAGCTTCCACAAAGCAGTCGATTTTAAAGATTTGTTTTGTCATCTGGAAACATCAAAACCCTTAAAAAAAAAAATTTGGCCAACAGATAATATGTACTTATTCCTATGATTCTTGCAATTTTCGGAACATACTATATACTTTAAGACTGATATACTTAATATGCAGAGTCGCAGCATATTCAACACAATATCAAGTTATTGATAAATCGCCGTGTTTGACATGGCGTTTCAACATAATTAAACATGAATAACCACCTTCCTTAAGCACGAAAATTAATCTTGCTGTCACTCGCTGTGATATTATCCTTACTATGTCGTAACAGTTTGAAAATTTATGTCTAAATTATTTATTCATTTTCACTTTGGTTATTTTTCGAACACAATAATTGAGAAAATTCAAATTTGAACTCTAAGTTCAATGTTTTTTGGTAATTTGCAGCAAAGCTAGTTCTTGAATGCCGTACGTCTCTTGACTAGATGTCGAGGCATACAATGATACAGCTGTTTCGGGTGCCCGGACATAGATATATTAAAAGGAACTGTGAAGCAGGCCAACTTGGAAAGGCTAGCACGCTTTTACCGGAAGTGCTCTGCAGTCTGCCTATGGCTCCAGTTAAACTGATATCAGAAAAAAATACTTAAAAGACGTTGTGAAGTCCTGCATGGAAGAACCTTCCTGTGCGATCATTAGACAATAATGGAAAACTTGTAACATTGGTGACTGTTTTTGCGTAGCGGTAACTGTCTTAACTGGACACTGTCTGTTTGACTGGCATGCAGCGCGACTTTGTGCCCTCTGCTACAACTTCTGATAGAGCTATAGATGCGAAGAGAAAGAGGAAACAGTTCTTGAATACCCGGCCATCACTGGAAGAAGGATGAAGTCCCTTGGCTTATTCTTCTTCACTTGCCCAACTGAAGTGGTTTTGGTGGCTTTACCAGAAAGAGTTCACCCAGTGCATCAAAGACTCAGGATGGCTATCCGCTTAATGAAAGTTGTGCTCTGCGCAATGCGGTATCAATAGTTCTTCATGTGATTTCTTCAGGATCTGCCTGAAGTAGGCAGCCGCAGACCCAGCCTACTTACTCCACGTTATTTGTCACCACATATCTGTTCTATAAGAAATGCGAACGCGACAGATGGAGGCATTTATAAAATTAATTAATTAAAAGCTAATTATCCTTTTAATGCTTGATCCTTAAAAACAGGTACTGTGAACTTTCAGATAATTCGACTGAGCAGTTTAGTTATTATGATCAAGTCAAGTAGACATGTTGGAAAACTTTTCGAAAATAGGGCAAATTGAAATTCGTGCAACTGAAATAAAAAATGAGCTGAATCTGACTTTCGGAGCCTTTTTGCCATCGTTTACCACAATAAGCAGATAGGTAGCAAAATTTAAGCGTGGTTGTTCATCCAATTGTGATGAGCTATTTCCAGGTCGCCCAAAAAAACCGTTGCAATCGCGCAAAACAATTGCAAAATCCACAATGCGGTGTGAATCAGTGATCGACAAAAGACAGTGCGTGCGTTCAAATAGCCATGTTACTAAAATTTTGCATGAAGATTTGCAAATTTCAAAGCTTTCGGCGAACCGGGTGAAAAAAGCAAAAATTTCGCAAACTAAAACAAACGTGGATTAAGCCTATTGGAGGCACCACATTAAAAAACTCTGGCTCGAAGTTGGCACCAAAAGAAGTGCACGATTCATTAGAAACATAAAGATTACCAGTTTATGAATGATGCTAAGATTGCAATTAAGCTTAAGTAGAGAAAATTATTCGTTTAGTAACAATTTGAATTAATTTAGATCTGTGTTTTGAAAGTTAGCACATTCATTTATGTATCTAGGGTCAAAAATCACTGCCAATAACAACTACAACGGAGAAACCCGCGCACCGCTGTTGACAGTCAACAAAGCTTTCTACAGTTTGTTAAAGCCATTCCTCTCAAATTTCTCCAAGAAGTGTAAACTTCTGTTATACAAAACCGTTATCTTGTCAGTCCTCATATAAGGAAATGAAAACGGCAGTGAGAATTGAAGCAGTTTGCCTAAATTTGAGCGTTAGTAGTAGTGAAGGAAAATTATGGGGCTATGGGCAAATTTGACAGTCTTCTCCTCCTCAAGCAGAAAGATAAAGATAGTAGGCCATTTGTACGCAAATTTGACAAGTAACAACCAAAAGCTCGTAGAACTTAGTTGGCGGAAAAGAGAATTTATGAAGTAGTGATTTTCTCGATTTGTTCAATTTATAGATTTTATCTTTGTAAAGTAAATTTCGTATATGTATACGCTTGTTTCAATTCCTTAAATCTCTCTGTTCTGAGATCCTCATGTATTCATCGGGAACATAGGTTCATAGCAAGAAAACTTGCAAGTTCTTATCTGTCTTCGATAGGACGACCCTGCAATGGATATTTGACCCCCCACATATTGGTAACTCCGCCAACGAAATATATGGTGAAATTGTACGATATAAGATCAGGCTCAATAGCCCGTGGTGGGCTGGAGACTTAGCACGCACGAACAAGAAAGATCTAGAGCGGAAAGTCTTTGGGGCAATATTATTGGAAAGAAACATCAACGCAGACCATGTATTCGGAGGAGCGGACTTTCTTCTGGTTGTTATAACAACAAATAAGTCGAACAGTAAAAGGCCCAAAGGATTACCTTGAGAAACACTAGACGTGGTTTTAACTTCAGATGACAAGGCACCGCGAAAGCATACATGTTGGGTTCCACTGGTCAAGTAAAAGTCAACCCAGGGGGTGTGTTCAATGTGCATGCTATAGCAGCTATTAGCTGCTATTTTAGCAGCTCTGGCTGTCCAATGTCACGAAATAGCTACTTTCTGATGCTTGCTATTTGGCAGTCGGGCTGTCCAAGATCCCGGCATAGCTGCTAAGGTAGCAGCTATTTGTTGCTCGCAGTCTGGAGGATAGCAAGAAAGTAGCTAAGGCAAAATGGCCGTGCGTACACAGCTGACATGCAGTTTAAACGTCATTTTCAATTGGAAATTGAAATGAAAATAAGTTTTTGCGCTTTTGTGACACAGGAGATGAGGAATAAATTTGAAAATAGTGGCAGCATAAATTAAATCGGGCTTTTAAACACTTAAACTCAACTCGAGTTTTAAGTTGGTTTGTACACAGGGCAGCTCATCTTGAGTTTTTAGAAGGCGAGCATGAAGCGTAAAAGGCCAGGTGCACTAATTTTTGTATTATCAAATTTTCAACGATTATTTTTTGCTCTTTTTCTCATATATGGCGTCAAAAGCCGGAAATAAGTGATACGTTTTAAATATGCTGGGAAAATTTTAATGGATTGTGCAGCTCTATGTTGAAAACTGTTAAATTTCATACAGTTTCCAAAGTGCAATGGAAGTATTCAATTGATCCACGAAAATGAAAAAAATTACAATAAAAAAATTGAAACAAAATTATTTTTGAATTTCCTGTGTAAAGGCTGACCTTCGTAGCAGCTTTTGGCTGTCCAATATCCATAGCTGCTTCACCTAGCTACTTCAAATTTTGACACTTGCTAAAGTGATGCTATGCTATGCTTTTGAAGCAGCTATAGCATTCAAAAACTAGTTAGGGAATTGAAATGATTGAAGCTTCGCTAAGAGTATATAGTGACCAATAGACTTGGGTCATTCATGAACGAACAAACTAAAAGAAATGTTTCCGTTCACTGAAATTAACGAACTATATCATTATTTCCTATTCGATCAGTTCACCATTTTATGTCTGAACGTTTCATCAATTCGTCTCCGAGCGTCTCACCACTTATCATATCAATTTGTTCACTATTTTCGTATCCGCGTACGTTTCAAAAGACACGAATGAATTACAATAAGCAATAGAAGGAAAGCATGTACGTAGCCTGACGATTTGAGAAGCACCGCACATAAATAATGTGATCAAATCGGTATTGAACTATGTTTCGGCCGATTATGATAAGAGAAGCTAATGCGAGGATGTCAATTGGTGGCAAATGGCACTAGAGGAAATCATTCATGAAGATTCGTGTAGACTTGTTGAAAGTTCGATTCAATGCGTTGCACGTTGTACTTTAATACAGCGGTTCGTTACTAACACTTTAGCGGTTCGAAGCGTTGTATCGCTTATGGGTGAGTGCGTACACTAATTTTTTGTGGAAAGAAGATAAAAATTCAGTAATTCAAACTGATTTGGTGCAATGTGCTATTTTAATTTCTGTTATATCTTACTTAATATATTGCATATTTATGAATACCATGGGCATGACCAACTACGATATATATTTAAGTAACGGTTTGCGAGTTTACCTTAATCGCATTTGGTCTCGAAATCTCAAATGTCTTTTAATTCAGTACGAAGATTTTATTCGGTGATGCCAATTATAAAATAATTGGTAGTGTTATTCTTTTAGTTTTTTAATTCTACTGCAAATGTCATATTAGTAGTATTTCAAATACATTCTCCAAGTATGCCTACATTAAATTTAAATTTTTTTTATATGTAGTAATTGTTTCGTTTTTATTATATCTCTTCCTTGATGCGTAATTAAACAACCAAGTTTGTGGAATCCTGAAAAAAAAGATAGTACATTTACTTATCTATAATTAATAGACAACAATATATTCATAACGCAGAAATACTGGATTAGACCCTTACGTATGTAAGATACGTTTGCCCCACAGTTCACCAAATCGATCACCAGATTCCTGTGAAATAGATTTATACTGAGAAAGACAGAACTAGTGAACTAAATGGTACGTTTCAGTGAGAAGTTTCTCAAAAGTGAACGAGATATAGTGATTGAACTCAGTCTTCTGAACTGTTTTACACAAGTCCAATGAATGATCTGGTATTGAACTAGTGAACTGAAAGAAATGTTTTAGTGAAATATTTCACTAAAGTGAACGAGATCTGGTGAAACGTTTCATTCTACAGAACAGTTTTGCGCAAGCCTATATAGAACCATGCTGGTACTGGGCCATAATGGATTTGCAAGCAAGAATATTGCGTTAAGAAGTTTAGCGTCGCGGGGAAATTTTTTAATAGGTCGATAAATTCATGCGTGATTACCATTTCCTTTCTTGAACACAGGAGTGACATTTGCGTATTTCCATGATTGAGGAATGATGCCTGCTTTTTAGTATGGGTCGAAAATATAAAACAGTACAGGTATGCTATCATTCAACATTTTAAAATCAAATTAGATATACCGTAGGCTAGTTGTTAGATTATTGTCGAGTTTATTAGCAAAAGCAATAGTGGTTTCATTTTATAAGTTTTTCATCTCCAAAGAGGAGACTGCTGAGTTCGTCAAGCGTCAAGCAAGCATAAAATAAACGACTGATCTCAAAGAGATCATTAATATCTGAGTCGTTAGATATAAATCTAAATGTGAGAGGATACCAATGGTTATATGCCTTAAGGGGTTATATACAGTTAGAAGGCCGGAAAAAGATGTTTTTTTATTAATTTTTTGTGAAAAGGTATTTTACTATACAAAAACAAAAAGTATACATGCATTTAGTGCGTAAACATCTAAGTTTATAATGGCACTAATAATTTGTTAAAATATTGATCTGGTGCGCTCCTCCAGACGATCTCCTGAAGGTCTTCCAAAAAAAGGTGTTCGGCGGTGACCACGATTTCTCCGGTATAATGCATCTCAAGTCAAAAAACCAAACAGATTCTTTTAGTAGATAGATAAAACTAGGTATTGAACGAAGGAATAATCGAAATTTAGTTTTTTTTTGACAAAATGGCAGCTTCGTAAAAAAAATATCGAATTTTTGACCAAAAATTGCCATTTAAAATTGTTTAAAAAAACAGAAATAATTATCCGAAATCTTATTCCTTCGTTTAATACCTGAGAAATATATCTGAGAAAGTTGTGTTAAAATTTCAAACCGTTTAGTCGAGCCGTTTTTTAGAAATCGTGGTCACCGACTTGGAAACATAGTTTTGAGAAAAACGCGTTTAAAGTTTCGGAAGAAATTAACACATATATCATATATTTTTTAGTTACATGGAGTCATCTGTTTTAGGGCCATAAGATGTACTTTTTTTAGCCTCACCAGCTTCTAATACCTCGATTTGATACTGTCTACGAGCCATTCTTCCCTCTCGCTTACTCCCATGCGCTTCGGTCTGTACTCCGCCTACTTTCTAACAGTCCGAAATGTGATTGCAAATATGCGTATATCTCGGAAAAAACTTGTCAGTTCGATTTGAAATTTTCAGGGAATATTATCAGTTAAATATACATTCTGAAAATGCAATAAATAAAAAATCGATTTTAACTGTATATAACCCCTTAAAGCTAACAAAATACCAAAATCTTTTAGGTTGCGATTGAAAATTAAATTTTAGCTGTTGCACATATCTTTGATATGCAAATTAAACTCCTTTATTATGCAATATCTCTCAATATAGATAAAAGTTGGTAGTCAGGCTCAGAGTGAGTGAAATAAAACTGTTTTCAGGCTTTGGGTTATGGTTTTTTGCAATGTGAGCAAAAATAAACCCTCAGATAGTTTTAATTGGGATCTTACAAAACATATTGTATGTAAAATAATTGAAATTCCATTAGAGCAAGATTTATATTTTTTAATCCTTTTTCGGGATTTGCTTCTACGCGGGAAAACTGGGATATTACGATCACAGTGCCCTTTGTTAACCCACTTATTTGAGGGATAGAGATAGATTTATAAAAGAGAGTAGATTAGACTGTAAACAATACAGTGTATCCAGAACCCCTTTTCTTAGGACTGCAAAAAATTGGAAGAAGATGGAGTTAAAGACAAAACGGAAGAGACAGCTGCATTATAACAAGCAAGACGTGTCAGCTATGTTTTAGAATATTAGTAAAAGGAATGGAATGAAGATATTATTGCCATTTATGAAAGATGATATGCACCGACTTCAGAATTTAGCAACAGAGGCTTGGTTGCAGAAATATTATCTATTTAATAATATCGAGATACTGGAAAATACAAAGCTTTGATTTCTATTTAGGTGATTCTTACTGGAACAAAACGAAAAGACCGCATCAGCTCACAAAAAAAATGGTTCTAGCAGCTACTGATGCGGTCAAAGATATGTCAAACATTCAAAAAAAAAATGGCTAATTTAATGAGAAAAGATTGTCATCATCAAAATTAGTAGCATTAGTAGCGCAGCTGATGAGGACATCAGCGGCGCTACTACCGGGGCCCGGTCCTGACCTCCGTCAATAATTTTTTCCATTGGTCCCGATCGCGAGCCGATGTGATCCAATTGGGCACCCCTAAACTTCAATCGTCCTAGTCAACGCTATCCTCCAGCGCAAACAAGGTCTCCCACGCTGTCTGCTGCCGTAAAATCTAGAAAAGATTATAGTCTCCACATAACGAAAATGATAAGCTAATAAACTTCCATTCGATTAAGAAGAAATAAGTAGGTTTTGACAGTAACAATTGATTGGGAACAGATTTGATGAGAAGAGATTAGCTTGGAGCTCAAAATGACTGCACCAACCCAGACTTTAGACGAGAAACTAATGTTGCGCTCCACTTGGAATGGCATAAACTGACTATAGAGAAACTTGGTCCTCAAACCCCTAAAATTTTTGTCAAATGATTTTTGTATTTTGAGTCGTTGTTCATGAGTATGAAAATTCTACAGAGCATGATAATTTTTTTCATGAACTCTCTACTCATATAAGAAGTTTCTGAAGATTAGTAAGAAAACGTTAGTTCAAATCAAATAATTATTTAGTCACAAAGCCCATTTCGGGTGAGGTTATGCGAGGCAAGCAGTCTTCATGAAATTCGGAATTTACCTACGCAAAGTTCAATCACCTTTAATGATTCAGTATTATTGTTCGAGCCTAGAAATGAAAATTTCCTTCGTATGCATTAAAAATATATGCGAAAAGATTTTGCGATGTTATTAATTACTAATTACTTTGGTTGTCCTTCCATTTTTTCCCCTAATTGTTCAATATTTTGATGCAATCATTGCTGGAATTATTGGCTTTATGCTGCTACTGTTAGTCAAGTTCGGGCTACTGTTGCTGTTGTCGCTGCATATGAGTTGACATAATATAGCAAAATTAGCAATTAAAATATCCTCAGAGCGTTTCCTGTGCAGAATAAAACCCTTCTGCATTTCTTTCTGCAAGTCTTTCAAGTATTTTTCAGAAATGCAAACAATTTTAAAATATCAAACCAAGTCGAATTTTGCCATCTACACACATATTCATACATCGAAACTATATATCAATAATTATATATTATTTATAATTATATACATCCATAACAGTACATAAATTTTCAAAAATATACAAATATAAATTGTTTCCATAAAAATCAATCTTTCTTTTTCTCGAAGAACAATGGCTGGCTTTGCATCTCAAGCAGCGCTACGAACAAAATGGGGTGATCTTGTTGAGAATGGATCAACAGCCTTGCCCGAGACATCGGAAGTAACACAAGGCCTAAGAAATGTTGTTGGCTGGCTGAAACAGGTCAAAATAAAAAAATCTTTTTCTGAAAATGTTATATCAGTGTTGTACCCAGTAGAATTAATGTTATGTAATTGTAATCGAACATTGTATACGTTTGTAATAATTGTACTCAACAATCCATTTGTTTTTTTCCGTTTGAATTTTAATATTTAAATGTTTTTGTAGGTGTAGTTTTTGTTGTTGTTGCTGTGTTTCTGTACTATCCTAAAGTGTGTTATTCTAAATTTATTTGTCTAATTTGTTGGTGTGAACATTTGATTTGAGAGAGTTTTCGTTATTAATGTTTTATTTGTCACCGTGCTAGTGCTTGATTGATGTGTCGTAAAGTAGAATTTTCGTGTTGAGTGTTACTTAATTATTTATACCTTGAAACACAAGTATGCAAGCCCGATCGTTTTTTTTACGTAAACGTTAAAATATTCGAAAAGGAGTATTAATTCAACCTTATAATCTAGAATTAATCATGATTTGTGATTGAGTGAAAACAGAATATTTTCTAGCAATAAGATTGTATGTAAATACACGTCTATCAAAGGTTATCAGCAGATGAAGAATGTTGGCCGAGAAATGCAGTTAGCGGCATTTCGCGGTCGTTGACTGTTTTCATCATGTCACTGGAATATTGCATACGCACAACAAAATTATGAAAATATGAACATATGCTCTCGAATCAGGTAAAATGATTTGGCTGCTGATGTTTTCCGAACAGGTTGGAATCATATGTTGTTCCAAAACGATAATAGACAAAAAATAATAATATTAGAATGGACACAAAGAAAAATATGGTGTATTTGTATAGTATTCAGCAATAACATTGTAATTTGCGCGACAAGCCATATGCAAACTCATTTAACCCTCCGAGAACACACCTATTTTTTCGATCATCGAGAACAATTGGGGTCAAATTGACCCCAACCAATTTTGAATGTCTATAGAATTGCCGCCACTGAAGATTTGCATTTGGTATAGTTTTTGGTATAATTTGAGACCTGTTTTAGTAGTTCTGGTGCATTAGAAGTGCCCTTAATGTCCTAAACATACCTAAAAACATTCGCGAAAAAACAGTTTTGTCGAAAATCAGCTTTTTTACAAAAAAATTGTAACTTTTTTAATTTTCAATATTTGTGGCTAAAAATTTAGGTGGATACTCACAAGATATGTCAAAATCATAAAAAAATCAGCCCTCTAGTGGTTCTGAAAAAAAAGGTATTTATTTTGCATATTTACGGTGGCGATTTTGAAGATTTTAAAATTTGCATATTTAAAAAATATCATAATTTTGTCAATTTTTAATTTTTTGAGCTAAAAATGTATGTGGATACTCTCAAAATATAGTAGAATAATAAAAAAAATCAGCCCTACATAAAGGTTTGCAAAAAAAAGGTATAACTTCTGAATAATCAAATTCTGATTGCTCCGTGACATGGTCGTCTTCAGAGGAATCACTGTCGCCAAAATTGTTATCATTGTCTTCAGCTTACAAATTATTGCGTACACTAGAACGCAGATTATACGCTATATTACTAAAAACAATAAATAAAAACACTTGCAAACTTATTTTTTGACCTTTTTAAATTAATCTTTCGATTTATAAAGTAAACAAAATTGAATTTTCACCTCAAAATTGATGTCGAGTACATATGGGGTCTATTTGACCCCTTGATCTGCTTCAAAGGCTTCTCAAGGACGACTGACGACTTGGGACTGTATGCGAACGGTGTAAACTTATAGTCAAAAGACACAGAAATACACTAAGAAGCCTATAGTACTCCCCTTTTCCCGCAGGCATAAGCGCTGCGATCGGTCAAAAAGGTCTCTGGGGCCAATTTGACCCGCTGTGTTCTCGGAAGGTTAAAGAAGGTTGTTCTCCATCCAAAAAGTTTCTAATTTTCATCAAAACAAATTTAATATAAATTTAAATAAGGCCAGGATTAGAACAACTTCTCAAATCTAAGTAAGCCTAGCGAGCGCTGTTTATAATATTTTTTTGCGTGTTCAAATATATTTAAGTTTTTGAGATGGCAACCAATTCGATGAAAGTAAGGCCTGTTTCACACGTACGATGTTCCATTCGGTTCGGTTCGTTTTCGCTTGTTACCGAAAACAAACCGAATGAAACCCCTTCACACATATACGGTTCTCACACGGTTCATATTAGGTTTTGTGTTTTCTTCTTCAACTTTACGCAGTGACGTCAAATTCATAAGTCTTAAAAAATTTCCACACAGTAATTTTTCCATGCTTCCTGCGTCTTAAATTTATCTTTATGTTTTGAACAAATTTTGTCCCACAGCACTACTTTAGATTGCACTACACAAATCAGCCGATCCACATCAACATCTTATAAATCGCTCATTATATCAGAAAAACTGCGACTGATAATTTCAAAAAATTGGAGGTAATGATAAAACACACTGAAACTGACTAAAATAAGCAAAACGTCTAAATATTTCAAATAAAGAGATCCAAACTGATAACTTATTTATTTAAAAAAATCCAAATGATCCAATCAGGTTAAAACCGAAACTAAACCGTGCATGTGTGAACGCCTTGATTGCTTTCTGTTCCCTGGACACGAATTCACACCTTCTAGAAACCTGATGAAACCTGTTCGTGTCGAGGGAGTGTTCGGTGCTATACGGTTTCTATTAGGTACCGAATAGAAACCGAAGCACCGTTTCACACTTGTGGGCAGCGATCGAAAACGAACTGAACCGAATGGAACCTCGTGCGTGTGAAACAGGCCTAACCGTTAGTTCTGTATAGGATGGTGCCAGTGACCAAAATAAATATAATTTTACTAGTACTTTGTCAAGTTGGTAAGGTAACTGGGTTAAAATAGCCCGTGGAAGTAGTTTTAACTGTCTTTTTCTGCATCAGCGTCTCCTCCATACTCAGCGTTGCATTTGGGAGAAATAAATTTAAACTTCTAATGTGTCAATTTTGGTTGGTTACTATCACAAAACCAATTGTTAGCTTATTGCTCACTATGCGAGAAAAATTTAGAAAAAGTAAATGATTTCTCTTATTCATAGAAGAAAATGATAAAAAAAACAGAAACAATCCAGAAAATCTAATTTTGATGGCCCCATTATGAGTTACTGCAAGCCAATAACATTGTGTATACGGGCGATAGCTTGCAGTTACCGATAGTGGTGAAGCATAAAAATGGTGCATATTAGTAGATGATGACGTCGGGAGCGGTTTTTCTCATCACATCAGAGAGGTCCAGAATACACAACCAAAAAAATAAGACTGGCAGTTTGTAGAGCCAACTACTGAAGTAGCCCACCATAAAGAGGCCATAAACAACAATATTGGGCAATTTCAGACTCCAGTCGCAATGCACGGTCTCTTAAGGGGTTATACGCAGTTAGAAGGCCGAAAAAAGACGTTTTGTTAAATAATTTTTTTGTGAAAAGGTATTTTATTTTACAAAAACGAAAGGTATATACACATTTAGTGGCAACATCTAAGTTTATAATGGAACTAATGATTTGTAAAAATATTGATCTGGTGTGCTCCTCCAGACGATCTTCTGAAGGTCTTCCAAAAAAAAGTGTTCGGCGGTGAACACGATTTCTCCAGTATAGTTAATCAGAAATCAAAAAACCAAAAAGATTCTTTTAGTAGATAGATAAAACTAGGTATTGATCGAAGGAATAATCGAAAATCGAATTTTCGAAAAAAATTGCCATGTAAAATTGTTTCAAAAAATAGAAATAATTATCCGAAATCTTATTTCTTCGATTAATACCTGAGGAATATATCTGAGAAAGCTGTGTTAAAATTTCAAACCGTTCGGTTGAGCCGTTTTTTAGAAATCTTGGTCACCGACATGGAAGCATCTATTCCAGGGTCATAAGATGACACCTCTGTAGCATCAGCAGCTTCTAATACTTCGAGTTAATGTTGTCTGCGAGCCATTCTTCCCTCTCGCGTACTCCCATGCACTCTCGAGTCAGAGATCGTGGCGCACTCTGAATCGTCATAGGCACGGGCATTGGACCCAATTGATAGTCCCATTGCAATCATGTAATATAAAATTGAAGTTGTGCCTTCATTAAAGATCCTGGCGGCGATGTAAGCTGCTATTTCAACAATGTTTGGGCCACACGGAACGATTTTCGGAGTTATTTTCCATATCAAATGATTGTAGCTCTCATTTTTGTTTTGCGTAAAACCACTAACACACCTTTCCAATAATTTTTTATCACTGAGGTGTATATAAATTGGAAAGATAGCTTCAGCAACATCAGGTGGTAAAGACAGATAGTCATGTTCATACCTAGGAACACAAAGAAAGAAAAGAGCAGCTGCTGCTCCGGGCTGTACTCCGTCTACTTTCTAACAGTCCGAGACGTGTTTACAAATATAAGTATATCTCAGGAAATACTTGTCGGATCGATTTGAAATTTTGAGGGAATATTATAAGTTAAATATACATTCCGAAATTCTAACTGCGTATAGCCCTTTAAGCACATTTCTATAAATTTTTGAAATTAGAGTTCTCAGAAAAACTGAGTATGTTTTTGTGTGTGCTAATACTTAACAAGTTATAGATCTGTCAGATCAGCAATTTCATTTATTTTTTATTTATTCAATCACAGTTTCACCAACGAAATGGTTACTACAAAAAATACATTTATGTAATTAGTAAGAACAATTAAACGGTGGCATAACCCGACACTTGAAAATTTCAATAGTATGATTAAAGTCGAACATTTGATACGCTGAGTTAAAGCTAAATCAACCTGCGCAATAGGTTCATTTAATCCATAATTGGTCCGATAAAATGGGATGGATAAGGCGCTTTGATGTCTACACTCACCGCGACAAACACGAAAGTTCAGTTTTGATAACAAAAACTTCGAGTTCAAGTTTCCACTGAGTAACTTCGCAGCGAATAGAGCTTTGGAATTTTGACGTTGAGATTCAAGAGTGTCCATGATCAATAATTGCAAGCGGCCTACATAACGAGGTCAGCAAAAAGGATCAGACCAGCAGAAAGAACTAAAAACAAAAATTAAGAATCTCTTTTGAACAGATTCAATGCGATCTATATGCTATATGCTATATAATATGGAGACCACATCAAGCACTCATATTCTAGGATCGGGCGTACCAAAGAACAGATTAGGATTTTTCTCATACGAATGTCATTGAATCCCGTCTTTTTAAGAAACCAAGTGCACAGTTGGCTTTTATTGTTTTTGAGTCAATGGGATCATTAAAAGTAAAAGCACAGTTTAATAGTACACCTAAATCACGAACTTTATTGGAACGAGTTAATAGAGTGTCATTTAAAAAGTAATTGAAATTAATGGGACATGATTTGTGGGAGAAAGAGATAACTGAGCATTTGTCAACATTTAGTGAAAGACGATTTAGAGCGCACCAATCAGAAAAATTGCAGGATTGTACAATCATCAAGTGATGATAGTACATTGAAAATCTTTGCGTCTTCAGCATAGAGTAGAATGGAGGGTCCAGGAGCAAAGGTGATAAGGTCGTTGATATAAATAGCGAAAAGAATCGGACCGAGGTGGCTGTCTAGTGGCCCACCCGAAGTGGAGATTATGTCAGTGGATAGAGTGCTACGAAATCGAACGTTTTGTTTGCGATCTGTGAGATAGGATTTAATCCAGTCTATAAACTTATTAGGGAATTCAAGAATATGCAATTTACATATAAAAATATTATGATCCAGCTTATCGAAAGCCTTCGTGAGGTCGGTATAAATACAGTCAACTTATTTACCTTCTTCAATCGCAGGGACGACTAGATTTGCAAGTTGTAAAAGATTAGCATTGGTAGATTTACCTTTAACAAAGCCATGCAATTTACAGAAGCTAACTTGGCACATAGATCGAATGTACAATAGTCGTGTACAAAGAAGGGTATGCGAAATTATGACGATGGTGACCAATAGATGCCCGCAAAAACACTAACCAAACACGATTGATAGATTTACATCGCTAACCCGTTTAGGAAAATGATGGATGGGGTTGATGAAACGAGTGTCTCAAAAGCAGCCATGCCTCAGATGAGAATACAGTACTGCAAAGACAAAGTACAAACAGGAATTCACAAAAAGATTGCCCACCGCCACCGTCATTGTTACCCTCTGCAACAAAGCATGCAGCACATGGACATAATTTTGGATCACCTTTTAAAAACTATCTTAATAGTTTTTAGTCTAAATTCTCAAAATCAACTTATGTTAAATTTACAATGAAGTTTGCCGCACAGCTTGTACAATTTCAATTCAGACCATCAGACCCCATCACATCAGAGACTGAACAAAAAAATACAACAAATTCGAAAGGTTGTGCGACTCTATGAGAGAGATTAGAGAGGAACAACTGAAGAGCACAGTCTCCACGACGAAACGATTGACAACGGCCAGCGCCTCATGTACTTTGCTTGTAGCAGAAATCTATTAGTATGATGGTCGTAAAGTAAAGTAAAGTAATGCCACAAGAACCTTTTGTCAGGTCTGGGGGCTGAGGCTGGTAGAGAGCTTCATCCGAAATTTACAATCAGTGCTAATACAAGTGGAGAGTGATTAGTTCCACAATTCACTTCACACCTGATAAATTCAGGTACCTATTCAGAGCTAGGTGAACTCAAAGATTGGTGCGCGGATCCTCGTCCGAATCGGGATTCGAATCAGGGCTTCACAAATAAGAATCCAGTGCTCTACCTACTAGGTTACTCAAGCTTTTTTATGATGACCGTACTTTCATTCAAATAGACCATGTGTCTATTCCCAGAAGATGGGGTCCAAGGTTTCTTCACGTGTGCTCATTGAGAAGAATTTGGAGGAATCAATAGTGAAGGCATATCAAATTACGGTTTGACAAACTGGTTCCATCAATCCAAATGAGTTGACGAAAAATTTCATGATGTGCTAGACAAGAAAAATGAGGCATAAAGACGATGTATAGATCTGCCTGAAAAGAAGAAGAGAGAGAAGCCTACGTAAATCTTAGATAAGCAGCGACAAAAAGCATCAGAATCCAAAACTCTCTGACTAATTTGTTTCAGACGAAAATTGGGCTATAGCAGGTTGACAAGCTGCGCTCTTTTCTACCCTGTGAACATGGCATCAAGAAGCTACCCCTAAACACTAATGAAATTAATTTTTTCTTAAATAAATGACGTTTTATTTGCAAGTAGTGTAATATAGTATTAAAAATATTTTGGCATCGGTTGCTACACGTTTCAAGTAAGTTGTGGATCCTCTTCCCGGAAAATGGTTCATCTTTTAAGGTGAACCAGTTATCAATCCATTTTTCGATAACTCCCTAATTGCTGAAGTGCTACTTGGAAATGGCGGGTGTCATTGATGGAAACTAGTAGTAGTCGGACGAAGCCAAGTCTGGTAAGTACGGAGGGTGGAGAAAAAGTTCCCAGCCAAGGGCAGAAATGGTATTTTAAGCCTCTTTCGCTATATGCAATGGGACGTTGGTATGCTGCGAAATTACTTTCGCGTGTCTTCTGGCCCATTCTAGTCGCTTTTCTATCAACGCATAGTTCAAACCGATCAGTCATTGTTTAGAGCAATTGGTAGCCACTGTTTCATCTGGTTTCAGAAGTTCTCTGTACAAGACACTTTTCGGATCCCACTAAATACAAGGCAATGTCTTCTTTCCAAATCAATTTTGGTTTTGCAAAGTATGTTCATTTTTTATCCCAAGCTGCGATCTGATGTAAAAAACTCAAACGAGTATACGATGACTTTCACTCGTGTTTTCTTTTGATTAAGCAAGAAAAGCAGTACTGGGCTTTATTTGGCTCAATCGATCAAACGACAATGGTGTTTTAACAGGTAACGGACAATGGTGTTTTAACGCAGAAGAAAATTACCCGACAGATTATATGTACTGTGAATCAACCCTTGTTCCCAGCACCATCCCTTAAAAAAATTAAGAATTATTAGCCACCACACCTGGTACTTGAGCTGAAGACTGAAGAATACCAGGGAAAACCCAGGAAACGATAGACAAACTCGATTAAAAGAATACAGTGCAGCGCTGCTCAGATATTGAAACTAGAGAACATAGTCAGGAGGGCTAGACTTCTGGAGGTGACACATTATCGAAGCCAAGTCCTGTGATGGGCTGTAGTGCAACGAAGAAGAAAACTATGCGCGAAATTTGTATCTACTTCGCTATTTGCTCTTGGTTTGAATGTCCTGGAATTTTGCAAAAAGAGAGAGAGAGAAACTGTTTGTGAGGAGATGGTTGGTGGCGGTTTGCCTGACACCTTAAGGCAAGTTTCTACCTTGTGCGGCCGAAAAAATGTGCTTTCTTCAGGAATTTTATTTGGGGAACGTATTTAAGATTGACACTTAAAATTTTTTTTCATTTGTAGTTTTAAGTTTGTGTTAAATTTACACAAAAAATTTTGGTCGAAATATGAAAAGGGGGGGGGGGGGGGGGGACATCGAGCAATGGCTGCGCGCCAAACGGATTTTAGCTGCTGGTGGAAGTCCTGCCGTCGATTCAGATGATCTAAAACATAAAAATGAAACATAATTGTATTTAATATACTTTTTTCTATGGCCCCTACCAGAATTGTGAAAAAAATGAAAAATTAAAAAGTAATGCAATTTTGATAAAAAAAAAAACGTTTTTTTTCCATTTTTTTTGGCTACAAATTGTTATATAAAATGAAAGATTGTTAATATTTTTTAATGATTCTGCTACCAGCCATGAACAAGTCTTTGATACCCAACTGTAAAAAATTTTGTGATCGTTCCTTGACCCGTCTGCCTTCAATCACTTCCACCAGGTCAAAAAATGCGGAGCAGCGCGCCGGGCGGTGGCGGCTCAGAGCGCTCGACACCGCTCCCTATTTCAATGGATAGCTTTCGTAATTCATGTATCTACCGTACCTATCAACATGTATCTATCTATCCGTATATATCTATCCAAAAATGCAAAAACAAAAAAATAGATTTTTTTGACCGCACAAGGTAGAAACTTGCCTTAAGTAATCAGGCCAAAAAGGTCCATTGCATTGAGAACGTTTTTTCTTAGACTTCTTAACAAAATCCAGTATCAACTATAGGTCCAACTAGTGATGATTCTGCGTGCGTACGTACGCATATGCGCCGAGGTAAACCACGCAAAGCATATGTTGCACCCAAACATAACTTTCCGAACAGCCAGAAAAGTGGCATGCTCATTAAGCAACCTTTTGCTCAATTGTTGCTATGAGCTGTCCGTACGTAAAGTGGTGATGAGATACGACTTGACATACGTTCGCTTATGCGCTGTATGGGCACTTATGTTCACTCCTGTTTGCGTATGTCAAAAAGTGCCTTTTTTGCTCGAAAACCAGTCGGTTTTGACAGATGCTATTTTCGCAGACTCATCTTTGGTTAGGGCTTATAGGGGAAAAAGGATATCCTCTGCATACGCGCCACATCCCAGCCCAAACATTGGAACCTGATACGTGCATGCGCTGGACATTTGCGAAGGAAATGCTCCGCAGAGTCCGCTTCTTCTAAGCAGGATAGGCAAACGTCATTATGCGCTACAGTTATTCGAAGAATATAGGCCCAGCCAGTCATGAGTCTGCCTACGCGGCGATGCATATGCGCCGAGGCAAACCACGCAAAGCATATGTTGCACCCAAACATAACTTTCCGAACTACCATTCAAATTGGGCAACTTTTTGCTCAATTGTTACTATGAGGTATCCAGTAGTGATGAGATACGACTTGGCATATGTTCGCTCATCCACTGTATGGGCACTAATGTTCACACGTGTTTGCAGATGTAAAAAAGTGCCTTTTGTGCTCAGAAATTGGTTGGTTTTGGCATTTGCTTATGTTCGCAGACTCATGTTTGGTTAGGGCTTATGTCCTTCTAGATGGTTATGTCGAGTCAGCATGCCTGTCATGGCTCTCCAAACTTTCCTACTCTTGTTGAGGAGGAATTCTGCAGCCCCATGGCTGGGCTTTGAAAAGGAGACTTTCGTGTACCTGGCTATATAAAAAAAAACTCTAGCGCACCTGAACCGCTAGAAACACTAATGTTCGAAGAACAGTAGAAGAATCGTGCAGGTTTTGAGTGCATATTCCACCACATGTGCTGCTTATTACGGCCAAACTGTTTCAAATGCCACGTTTTACTTTGGTCTCTAGAATGCATTATAACTCATATGGTAGAAGGTTTCAGATATTACCACTGGCATGGGTTTCAAAGTTTATGAAAGAAAAACACTTGTTAATT
The DNA here is from genome assembly GCA_947369275.1 of Nemotelus nigrinus. Lineage (NCBI taxonomy): Eukaryota > Metazoa > Arthropoda > Insecta > Diptera > Stratiomyidae > Nemotelus > Nemotelus nigrinus. The sequence continues at coordinate 182,800,898 of OX376372.1, read as the reverse complement.
ATATTCGTTATCAGTTGCTTATTTCACCAAACTTTGAAAGCAGCATCTCATATAACATCAATGAAGAAAATGCTCAGTGTCTGCAGCACTGTAACTGAAGTTGGTGTTCGGGGCTGCGATCCGAAAAATTTGCAGAACTTAGGGAATTGAAACATCGGTTATTTATTTTCATTGTAAATGTTTCCGGTATGAATACTAACTGTAAGCATTTATTGATACAAAAGTAGCACAACCGACTCGTGCTGGCAACCTTTCGCCAGTATCAAAGTCAAGAAAATATCAAATCTGCTTCACGTTGTTTAATTACATTCGAAGTTATAGGAGTATAAAGAAATTTAGGGTTACCTGCAGCGAGTTTTTTCAAATGATCGAAAGCTTAATATTTGCTGTTTATTGTCACTACAATATCATTATTATTTGAAAATTCTACGATAAAACCGCTTAATAAAGATATTACAATAAAACACAAAACCAACAATAGCTGGCAACCCTATAGTGGCTTTTCAACCAAATTTGGTCTGAATAATGTTTATGACAGGTTTCATTAATTGTATGAAATTCGTATTGATTTCATGACTGCACTGGAAGTTATAGTGCAAAAAGTTTTATTTTCCTGAGCGAATTTTCAAAACCAAAGACACAAAAATTACCATAGCTGGCAGCACCAATAAAATTTTTCAACCAAATTTCCATCAAACAGAGATTAGAGTTAGGTGTGTCTACTGTGTCAATTTCATGAAAATCTGGTAACTTATTCACATTTCATAGGGCAAAAAGCAGTTTTTTTTCTTTGTAATTTTTCAAGATGGCACCACTGGCACAGACTTGCCCACAATTCAAAATCGCTTCTATCAAATCTGGTCTTACTTAAGTCCAGTGCATTCTGTAAATTTTAGCTGTATCTGATTATTGGTTCGTGAGTTTCCGTGAACAGAAGTTTTTGATGCTAAAAATATAGGTTAACTGGGAGAGGGTTACCGTTCTTGTCCGACATGAAATTTATTTAGTTTTATTTTGAACGTGTAGATAAAACATAAGATTTATATACAGATTGGTTTTATTGTAAGAAACGGACATTTTTTTGAATATTCGATGGTTTGAATGTTTTCACTTCCAATTTTTTTTTTTTTTCAAAATGAAGACACCAAAATTATCATAGCTGGCAGCTCCAACCGAATTTTTCAACCAAACTTCTACCAAACGTGGCTTAAAGTAAGGTCCAGCAATTGTGTGAGTTTCGTCAAAATCGAACGATTCAATCAGAATTTATAGGGCTAAAAACAGTTATCTTTTTTAGTGGTTTTTCAAGATGGCAACACTGGCACAGAATCGCCCGCATTTCAAAATCACTTCTATCAGACCTGGTCCTATTTAAGGCCAATACATTCTGTGAATTTCAAATAATTCTGCTCATCGGATCGTGAGTTTCCGTGAACAGAAGTTTTTGATGCTAAAAATATAGGTAAATTGGGCAAGGGTTACCAGGCGTGCCCGTTATACCATAACTTTTTTTTTTTTTTGGTTATATAAACAAAGCACAAGATTTACATATGAATGGCTGTTTTTTGAAGAAACGGCATTTTTTCAAGAGAGACGATGATTTGGAGGTTTTCACTTTCAGTGCCTGCCCTAGCTACAGGGTTACCAGCACGCTCATTAAAAGCTACACAAATCTACAACTAAATAATATCAATATGTCCTGAAAATTTCGTAATGATTGAGTAGCTCTGTCAAAAGTTATCGAAATTTAAAAATTTTCAAATTTTCCCGTCCTCTTTTTAGGCACCCAGCGCACACATAGGGTTAAAAAATGCCAAAGCATTATCCGATTCATATGTAAAACACGTTAGAAATTTATTTCGTTAACTTTATTTTTGCGAAAATCATTTGTGCACGAAATAATAGGTATATTAAAAATATCACTTAAATGGCCGCCGGCGCCAAAAGGTTAACAATAACTGACATTTAAAGAGACTTGGACCTATTCTGCATATACACCAATGTATCCTGAAAATTTCAGCTCAATCGGATGGCGCGTTCCCGAGATTATCTCACTGAAATTTTTTGTACATATATATATATATATATATATATATATATATATATATATATATAGAAATATGAATTTTTGGCCGAATCGATTTTAATACTAATGTTCTTCGAACATTAGTAATAAGCAACTATCTTTGTAGGCATCAACCGCTCACTTCCCAAAAATGGCATATATAGGTGCGATCAGCACAACTAAGGCGAACTTAGGCCCCTGTAGCAGCAATGTTGAGCCTTACTAAGGCTATGGCATCAGTAATAATTTCCTTAAACCCAGCAGTGTTCCGCCACCCAAATTAGATGCACCTTATTGAACCTGGCGACAGAGTTCAATCGTGCCAACGTGTAATTAGTCACAAAAGAGTATAGTACACATAACAGTTTATTTGCGTAACTATTGTTTGGTATCAATTTACTTTCGTATTTACACATCATTTGATCATTTATACAATTTTTTCGGTTTTTACCTATATTCCAAAATAATACCCATTTTTTATTTTGAAACATCAAGAAAAAATTTTATCCCAACTAAGCAGTGTTCCGAAACTTAAGATTCTTTTGTTCGATATTTTTATTTTATTCGAAACCTTTGGATTATTTGTTTTTATTTAGAGAAAATAAAAACAAACTGCTAACACATGTTTTTGAGTAATAAATTATCCTTTATACCGATGGCTTGCGTAGGCTATGACTCCATTTTAGGGAGTGAAACTTCTTCAAATGTCAATTTTTACGATTTTTTTTGTTATTTTCTGTTCGTTATTTTCTTTTATGTATCTTAACTTACACTACAATACAAAAATATATAATATAAAGCAAGTACAAAATTTTAATACTTTTTGATTTGAAGATATCGCATGATTTAAAGGTATCTAAATATCGTACCAGAAAAATTTTAATGATGACAAATTAATTCGAATTGATTAATATTTTTAATTAACATTTCAATTTTTCATTTTGAAATACATGTATAAAATAAAACAAACACAGGCCTCTAACTCATTCTTTGAACTAAAGGAAAAGTAAAAATAGATTAATACGTTTTCACTGTGACGTCACTTTATCATCAAACGTTGCGTCACTATAACTATTCGAATTCCCACTTATCTAAAAATACCCTGCATATACATAAATATGCCTAGAGCAATATGTCAACAAATATCATTTCATTTCAGACGGCATAAAATTTTATGAGATAATGTAAATATTCTACACTATACGGCAAACTTAATTGGATACAACAATGGCTAGTTTGCATAATATCTTCCATTTTGATGAATGGTAATATAAGCATCAAAATAATATTTCAGATGCAGAAGCAGACGGAAATTAAAAAGATTCATTGAAAGTCCTTGAATATTAAAAACGTTTAAATGTCTACTGCAAAAAGCTTGATTTAATATTATTTTAATACAACAATGTGACTCGCTGTATATACATAGCTCATATCTTTACGTTGGATAGTGACACTATTTTGCGTAGACACGTGCCGCCAGTATGAACGAGATGTGGTCAGTTTTTTTTGAATAGATGCTGTGAATCGTTGTAGTATTTTAGAGTTAATCTGGTAGGGTTTTTACCTTGCAAGTAATAAAAATATTCATTTTGATTTGAGACGGTACAAAATAGTGTGACTAAATTTATTATACTTCTACGCTACATGTTGCTTTGCTGTGAAATCGCATGCCCGTATCGCTATCCGCTCTTAATGTGTTTATAAATCGTTTGAGTCCCTATTTATTGACATGATCATAAAATTAACCGTTATTTCTCTTGCAGGCATCAATCGAAGTGCGTGAGGCCGGTAAACGTGCCGTAACACAGCTCCAATCGACCAATCCAAGTCTGATTGCATCGTCCAGTTTTGATTCGGGCGGTGGCGAGGACAATCAATCGCCCGACGCCCTAGATTCGAAATCGAAACACAAGTCCGTGAATATATCGCCAATTAGTCAATTAGAGAAAAGTAAAATTCTAAGCAATATGACCGAAGTGAAACCACTTACTCTTTTACACTATAACGATGTCTACAACATCGAACCGAACTCGACAACGGAGCCAGTGGGTGGAGCAGCGAGGTTTTGTACAGCGATGAAATCGTTCAAGGATTTGGATCCGTTAGTTTTGTTCAGTGGTGATGCATTCTCGCCGAGCATGTGTAAGTTGAATTTGATTGTTTTGATGATGGGAATTGGAAAATATTGTTTCAATCTTTTCTCGGGGAACAGTAAGCACATATACGAACGGTGAGCAGATGGTACCAGTATTAAATTCAGTTGGGACACATTGTGCCGTGTTTGGAAATCATGATTTCGGTGAGTGATAAAGCAATTGAATCGAGTTGAATTTAGTCTTTGGTATAACCAAAACGTCAGTTTATTCTTAAAAACTTAATTCTACAATATGTATTACATTATTTATTTATATCATTGTGAAAACCCTAAGAAACACGAAATTGTACTGTGTTATCCGAGAGTGTACATCTAGCATTTTACATCCTCGTAGATTTTAGTGCATGTAGTGATGTAGACGAAAAATCGAAACTTCTCAATTCTTTGATTTGGTGGAGCTGAATTATGTGGTGAGGGTAAATAAAATTGGATTAATGCACTAAAAATGGAAAAAGAACATGTCCCCGACATTGCCATTTTCACCCACCTATTAAAAACACAGAGGGAGGGAAAAAGTAGATTTGAGTCAAATATAATTATAATTCCATGTACATCCCTTCACAATTGAGCTAACTTATCACTCCTCAGATAAAAGTTCTTATCAAAGATAATCCACTGATAATATCTGCGTACTCTCAAAACAACAGTGAAGCCTACGTTTCAATAATCATCCACGAAGCAGGAACTTGCAGTTCGCTACTATCCGTCTACAGCAGGGGTGGGCAAACCTAATACTGGTATGATCGACAATAATTTTTTTAATTTATGCGCGATCGACTTCGAAAAATGAGTTAAATTAAAAACAAATTAAAATTTAATTAAGGGTTTTATTGATATTAATATATTAAATACATTGTATTACTACTTTGTGCAATGTACTTTATTAATAAATATTTTAGATTAATTTTTTTTTTCATCAAAAAGTATTATAGAGTTAGGCTTGTAAGCACTGATGCACAATCGAATAGATGCCATGAAGTGGTCATCAATCAGAGAGCTCCTAAGTTGCGATTCGATGTTTTTCATTTGAGAAAACGTTGCTTCACATAGATAAATGGAAGCAAAAAAATGCAAATATTCTCATTGCCACCAATCTCAATAATGGATATTTTTTATGGTAATTAAATCCAAAAGTAATGTTCATTTGCGCGTGCTATTGTTAAAATTTCTAACTCTAGATCCAATGAATTCAATTGTAAAGTATGAGCTAGATTTGATGAAATATCATATAATATATAATGAAATAAATTCAAAAATCGGTTGAAGGTTATTGAGATTTGCAAATCGTCTCTCGAATTCTTGTTTAACATTTTCCAGTTCAGGACAAAACATTTCAATATTACATTCACCAGTAGGTTAGTTTAGGTTGTATCAGTTGGCACAATGCCACAATCCGACCTATTGGTCCATAGTGATACCAAAAAAAAGTTCAGTCCAAGCGGCAATCGAAGGCCACGGACTTTTTCGCGAACTTAAGGATGTCTTTCAGCTTTTGCATTTTACATTCACCAGTAAGTTTAATATGTTTTTCTAAATATGGAAAATATTTAAAAATGTTGCCTGTTTAATTGTGAAGCAAAAGGTTTTAATTTTACTTAAAAAACATTTACCGAACTCAACAAGTCAACAATATTTTCCTTTTCCTTGTAATTGTAAATTAAGCGAGTTGTAACGGCCCATAAAATCCCTAAGAAATGCTAATTTCTTTACCCATACTGCATCTTCCAATTGTTCATGTTTTTCTCCCAATGTGTCCAAAAATGCAATAACTTCAGGCAAAATATTTAGAAATCTTTGCAAAAAGCTTTCTCAGCTAAGCCATCTAAAGTTTAGTACTGTTTTCGATTTCACGTTAAATTTACATGCAAATTTTTACGTGAAATTTATTTCGGCGAAAATTTAGCTTGAAAATAAGCAAGAGTTGTGCTCACTTTTAAGCATGAAAAATTGCTTGGAACATGCTTTCGCTTTGAAAATGCAGATAGCTTTGACACATGTCTCCAATCATTTCACGCCAATTTAGTATGTGCAGCTCATTCTTTAGGCTAGTACTGAGTTAATCGTGAAGCTAAATTTTGACATGTCTCCATTATCTGGTCATTCTTTCGAGCGAAAATTTTGAAAATGGAGAAAAGCGGAGACACTTATCATTGAACGATTTTGTTATTGAAAAGACATTTACACAATTCAGTTTTCAAATTCAAAGACCAAATGTAACTTTTTAGCTCGAAAGAATGAACTGCACAAACTAAATTGGCGTGAAAAGATTTTAATTTAAAATTTTATTTTATCTAAAATTGAGATTAACCTTTGTTAGGCTATGTGCGACAATTTACTACCTCGGTAGCAAGGAGGCAAACACAAATGCAGGCAAGGTGTATAGCGGGAAGCAAAAATATAAAGTATGGACTTTAGAACAGAGAGACTTAAGGAAATGAAACAACCGTATACGAGATTTAGTGAAACAATTTTACTAAAATGAAATAAATCTATAAATTGCACAAATCGAGAGCATAGCTATCTCGGATTTTCCCTTTGGCTTCTCCGCCTCTACGAGCTTTTGTGTGGACTGAAACTGCGGACACTGTCCGATTGGATCTATTAAGCCAAGGCCCATTCCAAAATGTACTGAATAAATCGTCCACTAAATTTTTAGTTCACATTTTAAATTAACCTAGTAAATTATTTAAAATGTCTGTGATCGACTGTCGAACTGTTTGCGATCGACCGGTCGATCGCGATCGACCGTTTGCCCACCACTGGTCTACAGTATAAATTTCCTAGTAAGTGAATTCTGCGTTACTTTCGTCTAGAACGTCCCTGGCTACTTCACTGAGGGCAAGGATTGCCTTGGCATCTTTTATCAATAATACCATTTAAAAACGCGATGTAACATATCTACGAATTTTCAATAATTATCCAAAATTACCTACAACTTTGGCAACGAAAGGAAGGAATTCCTTCATTTATTACCAAAATTTAAAAGTTTTATGAGATAAACTGGTAGAATTTCAAGATGCGATCTTCTTCTTTTCATGGTGCTGTTGAATCTGGGTTTTCTGAGCTCTCAGTTACTTTCTACACATAAAATCTTCTACTGTGATTGAGATTAGGCTATTCCCTCTATATCACTTAAGGGCAGTTTCTCTAAACCTGTCGAAAAACTTAATTTCTCTTAGACTAACAGCAAATCGTTTGAATGTGTTACTATCCGCATACTTTTGCAAGTAGTTCTTTTGCAAGTAGTGAAAATTAATGCCTCACATGTGAATTAGCTTACAACAGGCCTACCGGTGCAAAATTAGGAGACCCAAAAATTCTTAAAATCCTGGAGGACATCATGCCCATAATGGAAATATTGTACTTCAGCGATCAAATAAAGACCAAAGCAGCCTTTGGGAAGAGGTTCAAAGTCACAATTGCATCACGGAACAAATGGGAGGATGGTTCGCCCCCTCGTACAAAGGAGCGCAAATATGGTACAGAGTAGGAGCAGGGATCGTAGGTCCCAAGTGCAAAATGCATTTCGCTCTGTCAAAGGAGATCAAGCAGAACTATGCCATAATCAGAGCCTCACATATAATAAAGAGAACACTAAAAGGATCAGAATTTAGATCCTAGCGGATAGCCAAGCGATTCTCAGGACTATCAATCAAGAGCACATAAATTCAGCTATACTTTAAGAGGTGAGGAATGCCCTAAAAGAAATAAGGGCACAAAACAACCTCGAGTTGATATAGATCCTCGGCCGTGAAGGGCATCAACGAAACGAAGAAGCTAATATCAAGGCCAAAGAAGGAACAAGAATGCCCTTCACAAGTCTTTCTCCGTACTGGGGATTTACAAAGGCAGATACGGACAAGGAAATTAAAATATGGAGCAAGAAAAAGATCGAAAACTACTGCCTTATTCTTGAGGGCTTGAAGCACTTAAAAACTACCTTGGCTTCGGTAGCAAAAGCGTAAAAAAAACACTCCCTTTCTGTAAAACTGGCATATGGGGCATTGACAGATCATCTTCCTTGCAAAAAGTACCTCCACATAATAGGTAAGAAGCTGGACGAATGCTGCAGATACTGTAGAAAAACGGCAGAGGGTGTAGCTGATCTTCTCACACACTGTCCAGCATTAGCGAGATGAATATTAGAGCGCTTTGAGTCCGCTTTTCCTTCTACCACGGACATAGCAAATGCCCTTTCAAGGAACTTACTCAGGCTCATAAGAAGCCTGGACATCCTATAGGACATAATGCAGAGAAAGCACAATAGACCCAGAAAGTCGCAGTTTTAGGGGTCTCCATGCTATCAATCAATCAAACATCCTATTCTTTGCTAGTTGCCATCTCAGTGCCCACTTTTATGAAAAGCTGTGTACTTCTGCGGCTCAACTACATCTTGATTCTCATCGATAAAATTCTTGAACGTATTTATTCTAACATGTATGCTGATGATATCATTATTTCAAACTCTACGTTTCAATGCCTAAAAGCTGGACCTACTGACCTACTGGCACCACATCCGCAAGGCATGTGATAGGGCTCTGGGAGCCGTCGGCTCGCTGAGCAGGTTGATGGCCAAAACCGGTGGGCTCGATGAAACGAGACGGAGGTTGCTGATGGCGACGACTAACTCCATCTTGCTGCTATAGGGTGGAAATTAAGGCGGATGCATTTCAAACGAAGAAGCTTAGAGCGCGGATTACCAGCGTCCATTGTACAGGGGCTTTGCGTATAGCTAATAGCTACCGCACGGTGTCGGAAGATGCCGTTTTTTGTAGTGTCGGGAATAATCCCGAGAAATTTGCTGGCGATAGAAAGCAGACATGGGTAGCTCACTTACTTGACACTCACTCTGAGCCGAATGGAACAAAAGCTAAACCTTTACAAGCAATAAAATTCGCTAGATGGCGATACTGATAGTTCTTTTGTGCCCGTGGGTCAGCCATCGCCACGGAGAAGTAAACCTTTACCTTTGCCAATTCCTTGCGGAGCATAGTTATTTTAATACCGTGGTGCTCGTTATACATTCTTTTCGTGCATTCGGCTCGTAACTTTCATTTCGAGCAGCCTAAAGTTCACAATTGATGGTTAAGCCAGAGTCTATCATGGAAACGATACTGCGTAGCCCGGATAACTGGCGCACATTCTCAAAATACATCGAGAAAATTTTGCTCACAGAGCAACAGGATCTTCGTGGCCTGATGATTGACTTTTTTTAGTATACAAAACTCTTACATAGCCCGTGCTTTGGGCACCCGGGTATCTTTTCAAGAAATTTTTTTGGCCATCTACAAAAAAAAATATCTAAGAGCTGATGGCGATCATTCACATCTAAAGATGAACGTTCATATTGACAATTTGGAATATCTTAATCCACATGAATACTCACATAAAACTTCTGTAAAGGCTACTATTTTGAATCCAATTCACTTTCATATACCTATAATTGGACCAGCATGCTATCAACACTTACATCTAAAGAGTGTGTTAACCGTCTTTACAATATTCTCGAGTGTATTCCCTTTTTATTCATATCTATGACTGGAGATGGGTAAATCGTACAGAACACGTTGCACACCGCACACTTTTACAGTGCCCTGCCATCTGTCCTCGGGATCGATAAAATATCTCGAGACCAGCAAATCTATTCTTTTAAATCTATCTAAAAATGACGAAATTATACCGTGATCTTAGAACCAACGCAAATCTACAAAATAAAATGAGAACCGTTCGTATAAAATAAACGTTGAAAACTGACTGGGTCACGAATTTTCCAAAAAAAATTTTCGTCTTTCTGTGTATACCACGTTGAATTAAATTTGAAGATCCAGTTTCTATTTCTTGAAACTGTGGTTTTGAACTATTAGCCAGCTCGCTTTCTCCTATTCATTCAACCACTCGTGCTACTATTAAATCCCTTATAAGCAAAATAGTGCGCATTTCAATAAGCTTCCTTTGTCCATCATTTGAAAACTGACTCGGTTTCACCTGGAAAGAATCCGTTATCCATCCCACTCTTAAATTAGGGGATATATCCTTATCAGATAATTTTTACTTAATGGCCCTCTTTCATCCTTTCTCAAAGCTCTTAGACCGATACATGCATACTGCTATCATGAGCATAATACAATAAACCCAAGGGGTCGTAGTGCTAGAGACCATGTAGACCCCCGCGTTATAAATTCATTAATTCGTGGCATTATAATGAATGAAAACGAGAACCTTAAGAAGAACCTTAAGAGGTAACACGGCTCGTTATATTCGTTATAATCAGTGTGTATCACAGGACTGCAAGCCCAGAACCAGTGTTCCACTATGACCTACTCTGTGTACTCTTCTTTTTATGTTTTTTTTCCACCAGAGTAAATGTTGATAATTTGTCGAAAAAATCACTTTTTTTTATAGTTAAGAGGTAACACGGCTTCCTTCCAGATCATTCAACATCAACAAATCGTGCGTACTTCATGAACTTTGTTGCTTAAACGCTTGAAGCTGAACTTGAAGTTCATGCTGTCTACACAGAATCTTCGAAAGCATTGGATCGTGTAGATCTCTGTCTTATCATTTCTAAATTGCATCGACACGTTTTTGTTCATAACCTTCAAAAGAAACATACATATATGCTTAATCTTGTTATGTTCGTTTTAATCAGTGTGTATCGCAGGACTGCAAGCCCAGAATCAGTGTTGCACAAGGACCTACTTTGGGTACTTTTCTTTTTGTGTTTTTCTTCCACCAGAGTGAATGTTGATAGTTTGTCGATGAAATTATACTTTTCCTTGTGTCATGACAAAAAGCTTATGTTTAATACAGGCAAATGCTGCTCATAGCTTTTTCCAATAAAACTCTCCCTACTGTGTTCGACTACACGTTGGACACTCACATCCTCTGTTCCTCCTTCTATATCAATAGCGTAGGTGTCACGTCTGACAACAAACTCAAAATTGGACTCTCACATCTTTGATTTAGTTAAAGATATCGAAGTCATTTATAACCATACAACCATTATTATTTCTATGTCCATCCGTTGTCCGATCAACTCTTGAGTATGCCTCTGTGGTGTGGTCTCCAAAATATGTGATAATTGTGATTGTATATCCCATTTTAAATTTAAGAACTCCAAATATTTCTATCTACTGGGATAATAGTCACTATCCCCATCCTAAAATCTACAGCCCTATCAGCCATTGCTTCATGCTCAGTTATGGGAAGCCATAACTGAGGACGATATGACTATAGTTATTGCCTCCTCTGACCAAGTTGTTGAAAAAATATGGTTGCAACCTAACTGAAATTATTTGAAAGCTAAAGTCTTTAATTTCCGTCAAAACTGTTTAACTAATCTAGAGTGATATCTTTAGGTTTCTGTAACAGGTTTCTGTTTGAGCTAACTCTAAGGGTAGAGTCTGTCTCTTATAGAAGATACATCAACAATTACTACTTACTATTTATTTAGTTCGATTCCTTGATAAAATCTACATTTTTCAATTTATTTCGTCTTCATTTCGTCTTTTAGATCATGGCCTCGACGTACTAATGGATCTGAGCAAGAAGACTGAATTCCCATGGCTAATGTCGAATGTTGTTGATAATGAAACTGGACGTCCACTAGGCGGTGGAAAAATTACTCATTTCCTCTATCACAATCAAACCACAATCGGTCTAATCGGTCTCGTTGAGAGAGAATGGCTCGAAACTTTGCCTACAATCGATCCAAAAGAAGTGACCTATATCGATTTTGTGAAGGCAGGGAATCAACTGGCCGAAGAACTGCGCAATGAAGGATGTGAAATTGTTATAGCTTTAACGCACATGCGAACACCAAACGATGTGATTCTAGCACAAAATTGCTCAAATATTGATCTCATTCTAGGCGGACATGATCATGTCTATGAAGTTACTAAGGTTGGGGTAGAATATTAAATTTTTGGGTGTTCTTTCAAATATAAAAATAATTTTTAATTTCAGGTTAACGATATTTGTATAGTTAAGTCAGGAACTGATTTTCGACAATTTTCCAAAATCACCATAGACCGTGCACGGGATGAGAAGGGAAAAGTTAAAGTATCTGTGGAAGAAGTGAATGTCAGTTCATCGTATGAAGAGGATAAAGTATTGGCAGCCGAGCTGCTAAGATACTCAGGTAAGGAAAAGGTTGATAATTTGAAAAATGAGACTACAAATAGATTTGAATATTGAAATCGTATTATAAGCTCATTGTGTATTTTTTGACCAACCTTTCTTATATATACTGTCTGTCAGTGGCGGCTCGTGGTTTTGAGACTTAGGGAAGCACAAGCAAATTATATAAGCATATAGATAAGCATACTTATGAAGCGCGTAGTAAACTATACATGCGATTTTTTGAATATCTTGTAAAAAACAATTAGGTATTTCAATGCTGATCATATTTGCATTAAAAGTTAATGATTGATTGTCAACAGCTGATTTCAGTGATATTCCTACTCACTAAGATCAACAATATCACAAAAGTTCAAATTATGTATACTATTTGAAAGCAAAAAAAAATACTAACTTTTTTCATTTATTTTTAAATTATAAAAAAGTCAACTACCAATAAAAACCGGACTATAAGAACAAAATATAATGGAATTTCTTGGATAGATGACATACTGGAATGTCCTTGGAAGCACAAAGTGCAATCAAAAATTCCATAGAAATTGCTATTGACGCCATTTGCTGGTGAGAGATGGAGACCAAGAACATAAGAGTACTACGCTTTGGTCTAATTTGACGTGAAAATTGCTTTCTACTCAGCCAACTATGAGCGTATTAAAAAAACCTTTATCACTATGGAAATCCCGAGCTACATTCTGAGCCTTATATCTAGCTGCTTCCACGATAGGAAGCTTATACTTAAAAGCAATAATACGACAAAGTGTTGACTTCTTTTATCAGCGGATTGTACAATAATCAATTTGTCCGAAGACGTCACAATATTTACAGTGGTTAACCATATCAGCCAATTTGGGGCTGCTCTCTAAATACATAAAATAAAAATATTGCTTAAAGCTGTGAAGATGTGCTGACCATTAGCGAGAAATAGGTCGCGCTTGTGAAGTTGCGAGTTGGCCCTCAAAATCGATACCATCACTTGAATACTTTAGGGTTGTCTTGGACAACAGATTAAACTCTAAAGAGCGCATAGGCTGCATAAGCATAAAAGTAACAGAAACACAATCATTCCTTGCCAGAATATAGCCGAACATCGGAGGGTCGGAGGCAGCTTGACGAAAGATAGCAGAACATATATTGAGGCATGTACATGAAAGATAGCAGTACATAAACACAGAGAAAGCTGTGCAGAAAGTGAAAGTAATCGCTAGAACGTTCCACTATCCGGAGAAAAAAATTACTGATAAATAATTTCCGTGATTTTTGTAAATAACTACCCATTATATAATGGTTGGAGCACCTAGTGGATATAGGCAGATGGAGCGAATTCGTTCAGTTATACGAGAACAGCATCAGCAACTTAAAAGAGTCAGAAGAAAATATAATCAGAATAATGCAGTTTAGTACGGGTTTAAAGATTTGACCCAAATTTCTTGGCCTTGATCCTGTTATCAACTCTAAAAGATTTGATAGATACCAGATGAAAAAGGAAAATGAACGCTAAAATCCCAGGAACAACGAAACAAGTCCGAACAACATGAAGCTTTGGTGTAGAAGCAAACTGACCGATGACGTAGATTCGCTCAAAGAGTACAAAGATAACTCATTTTAAGACGCTGCATTCAAGGACTTAATGGTGGCATAAGCCACTGCAGGCTTGCGAGGTGGGGAAAACGGCGGCCATGTGGGAAATGAACAACGTTTTCTTTCTCAGGAACTCGTCTAGATCTAGATTGCTATTTCTTTTGTAACTATGGATGTGGACATATTTCATAGCTAATACGACCTGGTCAACTATTACCTTTATTTTATTTTGCGATTATTTATATATTCCTATTTTTCTATGTTAATAAATTTAAATATTTGATTACGTAAAGGAATTCCTTTTCAATGCTTGAAAGCTGGGGCGAATATAAAATGTCAAACAAAACTTAGCAGGTTATCTTTTTAAAGAGCCATCAGTTTTAGTAGGGCCACATCATTTAACAGACCACACACCAAGCTATGAGTTGATATACCTAAGTCAAATCCAGGGTGAAATGAGCAGTGGAACTAATCACTCTATCCTTGTATTAATTGTAAAATTGTGAATGAAACTATATATCAGCTTTCTCTCCACCCGAGAAAGATAAATGTCTTTCCCTGCGAAATAGCAAATGAATGTCTTGCCCGGCGAAATAGCAAATGAATATCTTGCCCGGCGAAATAGCAAATGAATGTCTTACCCCGCGAAATAGCAAAACAATGTCTTGCCCGGCGAAGTAGCAAGTGAATTTCTTGCCCGGCGAAATAGCAAGTGAATGTCTTGCCCGGCGAAATAGCAAATGAATGTCTTGCCCGGCGAAATAGCAAGTGAATGTCTTGCCCGGCGAAATAGCAAGTGAATGTCTCGCCCGGCGAAATAGCAAATGAATGTCTTGCCCGGCGAAATAGCAAATGAATGTCTTGCCCGGCGAAATAGCAATAGAGTGTTCTGTGTAGTATATCTCAATGAACTGTATGTTTTGAATTGAATGGTATGCAGGGCCTGCAGTTTGTATAGTAAAATGTTTGAGTTTTCATTGCGTCGCTGTAAATTTACCTTGTAAGCTCTGTAGTTGGACTGTTATAAAATAAAACTATTTGATCCATAGTAGCAATGGAGTTTTGACTTTTGTAAGAAAATAAATGTTATTACTTTGATTGTTAAATATTGATTGTAAATCTTTTGATTGTTACATATTGATTATTTAGTTAATTTTGTGGCTTAGCAAGGGAAGCACTGCTTCCTTTGGGTACATAGACGAGCCGCCCCTGCTGTCTGTATATTACTCTTACTATTACACATGTTTGAAATAAATACTTTTCATTTCAATTTTCGACTGTTTAGAAATGATCGAATCCAAAATGACTGAAGTCCTGGGTAACTTCTCAGTTGAACTTGATGGACGATTTTCGAAAATTCGGACAAGTGAAACGAATCTTGGTGATTGGGTTTGTGATGTTATACTGTCAGCAACTGGTGCAGATGTTGTGATGATTAATTCAGGAACGTTCCGATCTGATCAGATACATCCACCCGGACCATTTACCATGAAAGACTTGGTCAGTATAATTCCTATGCGTGATCCACTGATAGTCATTCAAATCTCGGGAAAAACTCTACTACAAGCCCTGGAGAACTCAGTGCGGAACTATCCGAAGCTTGAAGGACGATTTCCACAAGTATCAGGCATATCGTTCGCTTTCGATCCATCGAAACCACCAGGCAACCGTGTGGATCCTCGACTTGTACAAATCGCTGACGAATGGATGAATTTCGAACAAGTCTATAAAGTTTGTATTAAGAACTATATGTTTCTAGGATGTGATGGTTACACAATGTTTAAGGATAATTGTAAGATAATTGTAAGTACTAGAAACTTGCTCCGAAAGAAGCCAAATTGATATGATTTTATTCTTTTTGCAGATGGACGATGACTCATGTCCTGAACTTGGTCTGTCAATACAAAATCACTTCAAAGCCATCGATGTGCGTATGGGCAAAGGTCGACATTCGAAACATCGGCAATCACTGGTTACGTTATCACGACGGCATAGCATGGTTCAAATGCTAGACAACTTAGATTTGGACGGTCCATCGCCCATTCGAAAACTATCGCTGACACACAATTCGAAATCCATTGATCATACAACGAGCTCATCGAAGGTCAGAATTTCTTTAATAATTCCAAATTGTTGCTAGGTTAGGCTAAGTGAATAAAAGTGAACTAATGGTTTTTAGTAAGAACCATTTAAGAGTAAGAAGCATCTGTGAGGGTGCTACTAAAAGGTTAACTCTTATATTTTGATCCTCAAAAAAGGAGTCAGCCTGATGTCTTTCTGGATACAGCTTGTTTCTCAAGAGAATATTGCTATTCTGATCCTAAGAAAAACACCATTACGACTTTGCATGCCTAATTCTTAAGTATCTCCCCATAAAGGTAGTTATGACTAAGAGTAAAACATTCTAAAATTTGCTTAGTGTGCATCAAACCCATGAAGGCTTATGCACATAATGTAATTTGTAATTGAATCTAGGACTCCTAAGGAGTCCTCTAGGACTCCTTATGTAATTTGAATCTAGGACTCCTTAGCGCTGGAGTGCCTTTTTCAAAAAAATATTTATGACTTAATTTGGGTTTTGACGTTAACTTTTTTTTATTGTTTTCCATGTTCAGGCGAAATAAAGTCTTTAATTATTAAATTATTAGGTTAGAGGCTAATACAATAACTTTAGATAACCTAGTCAGCGCAATCCCTCGAGTGCAAATAAAGTCTTCTCCGCTGTCATCTTTCCGAGCATATTTCTCTTCGCTCATGCGAGCTAAGTGCCCAGCTTACCGGATTCTACCGAGCTTTATATTTGTAATTATATCTGCTTCTAGGCAGATAGCGTACAGTAGTGGCTCTTGAATCGCGTTTATTGACATATGGGCTCAACGATTCTCCACAAGACTTTCTTCTCGAACGCGGCTAAGAGGTCAAAGTGCCTTTTGCTGGGCGTATTTCTTAAATATTGTTACATTAAACAGTTCCACCCTAGCTGTGATGTCGTAGGTGGCCCTAAAGCCTATAAATAAGTGGTACAGTGGACATAGAGTTCCAGGCATTTTTCCATCGCCTGCCTAAGAGTAAAAATCTGATCAATTGTTGATCTGCCTGTGATGAAGTCATATTGATATTACTCGATGATGGCTTTGACGCATGGGGATATCCGCTCTTGTAGAATAGAGGAAAGTATCTTATAGAAAGAACTCAACAATATTAGACCCCTCTAGTTGCTGCACATTGTTACATCTCTGTTCTTATGTGTGGAGCATATTATACCTATCCGCCGGGTCGATAATTCCATAAATTGCTTGGTATAACGTAGGTCCAACATATTTAATCAGCTCAGCTGATATGCCGTCGGCTCCAGCGGCTTTGTTAAATTTTAATCACTTTATGGCTGCTTGCACTTTTTCTCTTTTCGGTGGCGGGATCATAATGCTTCTTCTTGCATTGTATTACATACAAATTGCAGCAAGTTTCTTCTTCACTGAGTTGTCCATTTCAGTTTCGGATTCAGTCAATACTGTATAAATACAACGATAATATATATTTTAACTGATTAAATTTCAATTAAATTAACTACCTCATAGTTAAATCAGTTAGAAGGCAGTAATTTTTCCTAAGCGGCAAAAATATAACTCATCTAAGAATGAATTTCGTGGGGGTCATCTAGGTCCAGGGCCTTATGTCCTATCAGATATCTAGTCTTGTTATGAACCTGACTATATCCCTAGGTGGAGCTTTTCTTATGGACCAGGTGGCGGGAAGAGCAGAACTAAAAAGCTATAATATTCGTTTCGCTAGTGCTGAACAATGGTATTTCCGCAGATCTACAGCAGACATCCCGCTCTTTGCCTTTCCTGTGGGTGTACTTTTTGCAAGAAAAATGGCTTGCTAAGGCTCCACATGGGTCTTTTATGCCACTTTTGCTATCGATGTTGCTTGGCTTTATACTGCTGTGGTTGAGTCAATTCTGTTGTTTGGGGTGGCGTTCTGGTGACAGGCTGCTCTTAAGGCTACCTGCAAACGACAGCTTGAAAAAGTGCGGAGAATGGCTGCACTACTGGTAACTGGAGCGCGCCGCTCCACCTCTACTAAGGCACTTTTTGTGCTGCTACATTGGCTGCCAACCAATCTACTGATCTCGCAGCAAGCTAATCTTGCTGCTGTGAGACTAAATTGTATCTCAGCATGGAATAGAACAGAGTTCGGTCATACTGGATTTGGAGTTCACAACTTGCATTCCTGGCAGGGAGGAATGGTGTATTGGTGTCACCCTTGATAATGGGCTTATCCATGTGTACACTGACGGCTCAAAGCTAAGCAATAGAGTCGGGAGTGGTGTATACTCAGATGAGCTGAATCTCACGCTATCCCTACGTCTACCAGACCATTGTAGTGTCTTTCAAGTGGAAGTTGCGGCTATTTATCAGGCAGTCGACTGGCTTCTGTGTAATTGAATATTCGGGGTCAATATTGGTATTTTCATAGATAGCCAAGCGGCTATTGAGTCCCTTGTTGGTCCTTGTACAGTGTCCATGATTGTTGCTGAGTGCCGTGCATCTCTTAGGGAGATGTCGAGACATTCGGTTGTTCAATTGATTTGAGTACCTGGACATAGGGGCTTTCAGGGCAACTGTGAGGCTTGGAACCTTGCTACCTGAGGTCTCTTGCTCCTTCTCAATAGGTATACCAATGACATCAGTCAAACTGGCCATAAGGCAAAAATATCTTAAGGACGCTAAGAAGTCCTGAGCAGATGAATCATCCTGTGCGATAATAAGGCAGTCCTGGGTATCCATGAATGCGCATCGCACCAGGCAGCTTTTATGTTTAACTCGAAGCCCTTTCGTTGCACTGTGGGCGTTCTAACGGGCCACTGCCTTACAGGGCGGCATGTACAACGTTTGGGCGTAGAGTTTGATGATTTCTGTCGGCGTGGTGGCTCTGAGAATGAAAAGGAAACCGTCCTTCATCTCATGCGCCAGTGTCCGGCTTTGGCAAGGAGAAGATTGGCGGCACTTGGTGCACCCTTTCTCTCAAACCTGACGGAACTATCCCTGGGAAATCTAAAGGGGATAGTCCGGTTTGTCAAAGGAAACAAATGGTTTCCAGACTTTAGTGAGGAGAAGAGAGTCACTAATTATTGTGGCATCACAACGGGCCTCTCTTGTGTCTATGTGTGCCTTCATCCTCTCCAGCCTAAACCAGTAGCTGCCGATGTTTTTCTTGATCCATATTATGATTTCCTAGTCAGTGACAATCCTTTCTTGTTTTTCGTTGTATCTCAGCATTCGGGTGTTTAAAGATGCAATTTACAACTTTTACTCTTCTATTTTCATCCTTTTTCCAGAGTTTTGTAATGGTTTATCCTCGGTCCACTTGTCTTCTTCTTTCTCCGTTATGAATTTCTCTTCTTTATTTAATTAATTTAAAACTGTTCCGAGCTATCAGGTCAGCAAATGACTACAATTTTCTTCAAAATGAGCTGTGCGCTCTTCTCAGTTGATGCAACCGCAATTCATAGTCCTTCAATGTTAGCAAATGTAAACAGATGGCCTTTTCTCTCAAATATCCTTCTGTTTCGTTCTCTAATTCATTTTCAAGGCAGAATTCGGGAGAGAAATTTAGTTGGGATTCGTCTGTGGAGTATGGAAGTGCGTTTTCCATCAAGAGTATAAGAGCGTAAATTGGGTGATTTTCGCAAAAAATAATTCAGTGAGATTCTTTGAAATTAGCTAGCCAGCCAATGTGTTTTTATAGAACGGTGCGGGCCCTAAGCCAACCAACATTTTTTTTTTGTTTCCCCACTTTCAATACGCCAAGATCACCATTTTGGTTTTCCACTCTAGCAATGCTTTTCGCCGCGTTTTGGCTAGATCTGGGTTGCCAACACAAGCCTGAGAGCTCTGTCGTCCTGTACGGACAAACCCCTAGCTCTGCAATTTTTGTTTATTGCAATAAAACAATAAACAAAAAAAAAACATAAAAATTCATGGCGGATGAACTATACGTGACGTTCCTCTTTTTTCGGGGCAAGTTCACCCCATTATTTCAGAGCTCACCCCAACCGCGTAGAGCGAGCAAAGCCTATAGAACTAAAGGGTTCTATGCTATGAAAAGTAGCTGCCTTTACAGCTATTTCTAAGGCACCCGATTGTAGGAGCAATCTTCTTTTTGACTTGTAGATGTTTTGCTATCAAACTGGTGGCAGGCTTTCGGCTAGACTCTAGTCTAGTTCAGATGGCCTGACATCCTCCTTCTCGTAAATCACTACAAATCTGCTTGTTAGGTGTGTTCTTCCCGTTTTCAATACCTTTCAGAAGTAACTTAGTGACTCTGTTCATATGTTACTTGCCTTTCCTATCTACATTATCCGTGCTTGGAATCATGGCGACTGATCCTTGGCAAGCGCTTCCCGTTCAAATCACAGCGGGTTATTATATATGGTTTCGCTGGTTTGATCCGATCTCGCACCTCGTTACGAGTCAATAAGTCTCAGGACCAGTGGCGGCTCGTCAGGGTGGGCTCGGCCCGCCTGGCCCACCCTGACGAGCCGCCACTGGGCCCGCTCGACACAAAAACACTATTATAAGGTATACGCGGATACCAAGAAGAAATATCTACTTTACTTTAACTCAGTAGTGGCTGGTCAGGGTGGGCCAGGCGGGTCGGGCCCACCCTGACGAGCCGCCACTGCTCAGGACTTCTTTACTATTCTTTTTTGTTCGTAAAAATGCGTATTTTTTCTTCTCCCTTGGTCAGAATCGCTAGGCTTCATGATGAGTTCCTTTCTCATCACGAAACCTTTGTCAAAATCGTTGTTTTCAATGACCTAAGTGTTAGAGCGAAGGATTTTTGAGCCGTACTTACTTATGTTATCTTCATATAATTTATCAATTTGATAATAATTTGAGTTTCGTCTGTAATGATTTTTTTTTGCAAATAAATAAATAATAAATAAATAAAAGCATATTTCTAATTCATTAATAATTCTAATTTTATTCTATTTTTAACTTTCAGATGTTGCGTCGAGCTTCGTTAGATGATCTTGAGCAAGTAAGTTGTCAATTGGCTCCATCAGTGCAGCACAGAATCATTGAAATCAAAAGTGAAGAGGTAAAATTATAAGACAAAAAAAAATTGAAAAACTATACTTCAATCAAATCTTTTACGTTATTTAAAGCACCTAAAGCAACTCCTCCTGAAACGTGAATCGTTAGTTAAAAATAGTGTCATAGCAGAAGCAGATGATGAGTAAACAACTATGCCATCAAAAACGAGCATGCAATCCAGTGTTTATAAGCATATATGATCCATAATGAATCATCTAAGGATATTATCTACAGCTGAATGCAATCAATTCTCATAAAACTAAAAGCTTAACAATGCACCTTATTAAGACTAGACAAGAAAATAGAAAATCTTTTGACTGGCAGGTATTGACTTATCTACGTGGTAGATGATAAATTTATTTTTAGAAACTTTTTTTTCGAAACGAAAAAGCTATTTTTTATAAATTGTAAATATTGTTTTCTTTTAATATTATTGACGAAATGTCTGGCGTATTATATATGTATTGACTGCGATTTGGAGATTTAACATAAAATTCTCCTTGCTATAAGATTCTATCGTTAGTTTTACTTTATATTTTATTTGTGTTCTTGTTGCTCAGTTTTTGAAAAAGTTTAGTAACATTCCTTTGTACAGTTTTTAAGAAGCGCACGTAAAAGTTGTATTTCGTTCACACTAAAGGATTGACGATCAATTTTTGTTTGAATAAATAAAAGAAAATATATATGTCTTCGTTTCAGTAAGCACATCATGTGCTCTATTTTCCGATTGGAATCAAAATTATTGATAAATAAAAATAACTAGTATTCATTTTATGTTTGATCCTAGCTTTACGACGATTTTCTATGCGATGCCAAAGTCCATTTTTTAATGCACTTAGGGCTATATAAAGCTATTTGACTTCGAAGTGCATCTTTGCATCTTCTATTACTATGTAATTACGTTTATCATTGCATTACATGCTAGTGTACTGAATAAAAATGCAAAATAATGTTAACATAACTATTATTGAATTGTTATATAAATGTGTTGATTCGATGTCTTGACCTTAAGATTATTTGTAGTGATAGTAGGCCTAAAGCAAAAACAAAAATAAATTAATTGAGAAACGAATTAAGCAAAAATGCAATGCAAATAATAGCAATTATATATATGAACATTGAAATAAAATAATAAGGTGTGACAACTTTTCAGATTTAATCCGGCTTGAAATTATCAATCTTTTTTTTAAAATAAAATTTAAAGCTTTAAAAAATATCCTCATACAAATTAGCCAAAAATGAAACAAATTTTGTCATAGATATACATATACGTGTAATTCTGCTAGCAACGAAAAGATATTATTGATTACTCTGAACATGTGCTTAGATATATCATACATATATCTAGATGCGAGATTTAATCTCACGATCCTTATCTATAGAATCTACTACAACAATACTGTTACCTTTTTTTAAAATTATTTTCATGTTTATTGTTATTAATTTCTGTTAAGATAGAATACTCCTTACGGAATCGTAATAGTCCCTATCAACAATACTTAATCGATTTCAAGACGAATCTGTTTGTGTACGTAGTTCCTCCGTATTTTTATGATGATGATGATTATTACATTAACATGTACATACATTCATAGATAGCAATGACAAAATGGATATTAAACTGTGCCTCCACTCGTATGCCCCAGAAAAAATATTGTATAGTTTAAAATGAAAGCAAACTTAAAATCAATATCAGTAATCAAATTTATGTAAAAGTATAGAATACAATAAAAATTAAAAGAATATAAATGGAATTATAGCAAGAAATGATATTTTGTAGTGGAATTAGAATAGCTTGAAAAAAAAAACTATTTTGATTTTACAAGTCCGAAATAAGTCTTTATTTTAGTATTTGTGTATATGCACAGAAGGATATTAAGAAAAAGACAGAATACTAGATATACATTGTATAATATAAATGAAATACGTACAGACTTTATTTATTGAATAAATAATTATAAAATGCATAATTTATGGTTTATTTATGCATTGAAACCAAATTTTCATAGTTCTTTTTTTTATTCTCTCAGGTAGAGCTTTCTTTGCTCGGGATCCTACTATGATCTCGAGGATGTATGTTAATTCATGATTATTATACTAGTTGGAGTGAGTGCACTGGGAATTTCGGGTTTATTTTCAGGTATATTCAAAATACTAGAGTTGGAAATATCGCGAATTGAAGACAGTCATGGTTACACTAACATCAGCACATAGTGTGATGACGAACGTAAATGTAACACTGCAATTTAAATATCGTCATTAACGGGCGCAACAGCCGGTAGTTCATTCTATGCCTGCTGCAGAAAAGCATTCCAGACGTCCAGTTTTGCACCGTCGCCGTCCTGTTCAATAATTTTAGCATTTTTTGACATTCTGTTGAGTTTGATTTTCTCTAGGCTTGAGTAGCTCAATAGGCAGACCACCGGCTTCTAGTGTGAGTGGCGACCATGATTCAACTACGATCACATACCGGGGCTCTAGCAAAAACAACTTTTACCTGTAGGTGAATTAGGGGCAAAGTAACTTATCACTCCACATACTACAACTGCAACTCAAAATTACTATATCGCTTTTATACTTCGATGTTATATAGCAGACGGAATCGTTCGTCCTTATGTTAGTGCCAAATATCCATTGAAGGAAAATCCTCTCGAACGTATATAAGGATCTGCAGTTTCTTTTGCTACGGATGGAAGTTTCCAATTATAGTGTAACCTCCATAATTGCAACCCCCGATAATTGCAATACTCGAAATTTGCAACAGTCAACATTTTTCTATTGTAGACTCTAAAGTTGCAACTCTTGTTGCAATTTTAGAGTCGAAATCAAATCAAGACCATTACTTTAAAATTTCTTACCATGTTGTATGCACTCACAAGATATTTATTGGAAGTCTAGTGGGAGAATAGTATTTTCAGGTACATCCCCCAATACGCGTGCTTGTCAAGTGGTATGTTCAGGTGATTTTCGTTTAAATTTCGTTTTCTTACGTCGCTCGTGTGGTTTATTTGAAAATGTCGGGTAAAAAAACACATAAGTTTTTATCATTTAAAGATAAAGCCCAAGTTATAACAGATTTCGAAAGTGGTTCATCTATTGCCGCTTTATCTATCAAACACAGCGTGAACAAATCGACAATTAGCCGTATTATGAAAAACCAAAACAAATTCAAAAAATTTGTGGCCAATGCAGAATTTGGATCCGATAAACGGAAAACGATGCGCCAGTCTGAATTTCCGAAAATGGAGGCTCCGCTGTATAAGTGGTTTTTGGATCAATGATCAAAAAACATACCGATGTCTGCGGAATTGCTGAAGGAAAAGGCAAAATTTTTTCACAAAAAAATTCCAGAGAATTCGAATGGATTCAATGCAAGCAACGGTTGGTTCATAAAATTTAAAATGCAACACGGGATCCGGCTTCTCAAAATTTGTGGAGAAAAGCTGTCAAACAATGCAGCTGCCATTGACCAATGTGTTGAAAAGTGCCATTCTAAAATCAAGAAATTGCAATTGAAGCCAGAACAAATATACAACGCAGATGAGTCTGGCCTGAAACAAACTTTGGTGAATTTCCGGGAAACTTCAGTACCTGGACGGAAAACTAGTAAGGAGAGGATAACTTTTCTAGCATGTACAAATGCAACCGGAATCCTAGTGATAGGAAAAGCCAAGAATCCCAGGTCATTCAAAAATGCTGGATATCTTCTTGTGGTGTACAGAAACAGTGGCAACGCTTGGATGCCGAGATGTTTATTCGACGACTAGTTTCATCACACATTTGTTCCAGAAGTAAGGTTTTCAATTTCCGAAATTAAATTTATTGATTTCAATGGACTTTATTTTGCTTTAGGTCCGCAGATTCCTAAGTGCTCAGGGACTTCCACCAAAAGCACTTTTACTGCTTGATAACGCTCCATACCATCCAAAAAATGGCCAGCTTGAAAGTGATGACGGTATGATATCCGTAATGTGCTTCCCACCGAACTGCACTGCAATCATACAACCTATGGACCAAAACGTGATTAGGTTGACAACACTTTTTTACAAAAAAGCTTGTTGGCCCAAATTGTAGGTTCTGAGGAATCGGACACGGAGCAAATAATTAAGGGAATAAACTTAAAACACGCCGTATGTCATTTATCTGGAGCATGGACGAAGGTCAGATCACACGTTATTGAAAAATGCTGGGAAAAATTAATGACACCAGTATCTGATTGGACGGAAGAGGATGACGTTCCGCTGAGTATCATAAGATCACGAAGACAGTTTGGGTAGCATACATAATTTCGAAAGTCCATTCATTCATTTCGGGACAGTTGATAATATTCAGCGATTTAAACGTGACTTGTCTCGGAAGTCGTTTGAAATATTTTGCCTTGATATAATCACAGTGTCTGATATTCAAATACTCGACGTATTTTAATTGAGGCAGCACAATAATATATCCATATCCCGCAGATATGAGAAATCTAGTGAATTTATGAACAAATCTCGAAAGAGTTCATCCAAGTAAGCAGCGAGTTCGCCTGCTTTTACCAATCGTCCATGTTTCAGGCAAGTATATTCAACATTCACTTTCATTCGGCCTCTCGCACGTTCAAATATACGTTTGAATGTTTCAAAGTCTGTTGTGAATGGATAGCCCAGGATAAGATCCTGAATGTTGTGACAATATTTTGGGGTGATACGGAAACATCTTAATTTATCGTCGCTTATTATTGATTTTTCATCTTTGATGAAACAATCAATACGTTTTACGAACGGGCCACGATGTTTAATAAGCTCATTGGCTTCTTTTTCCGTAAGTTTTTCTATAATATAACCACGGAGATGTTTTCTAAAAGAACAAGTGACCGATTACGTCCGTGAAGCGAGGACTTGAAAGTGCGATGTGTAAACGACCAATTTGCGACAGGAAACTGCATTCTTCTAATCGCTTATACACGTCGGGGTTAAATATTAGGACTAGTTCGTTGATAAATCCCGAATCTTAATGACGTGATCTTGTTCGACGGTCAAAAGTCACTTTCGTTTCTCATCATAGTCCATTGCGACTTTTGAATGGGTGGCATCTTGAAATGAACCTGGCTGGAGGTGGTCGTTCGACCGTTTGTAGTAGATTGTAACATTGATCACCGACTCGAACATCAGACTCGAAACCCATGATTGGAATATTTATTAGTGATGGGCGTTTCTGTTGTTTTCAGAAAACGAAAACGAACTGTTTTTTTCCAAAAATAACTGTTTTTTGAAACTTTTTGAAAACTTTTCACTCGACCAGCAGCAGATTGATACTGGGTGTTACCATTAGTGATGAACGTTTCTGTTGTTTTCAGAAAACGAAAACTATTTGAAAAAAAAAACAGTTGGAAAAAAACAGTTTGAAAAAAACAGTTTTTTTCAAACTGTTTTTTTTCAAATAGTTTCCGTTTTCTGAAAACAAAAGAAACACCCATCACTTATGGTAACATCCAGTATCAATCTGCTGCTGGTCGAGTGAAAAGTTTTCAAAAAGTTTCAAAAAACAGTTATTTTTGGAAAAAACAGTTCGTTTTCGTTTTCTGAAAACAACAGAAACGCCCATCACTAATATTTATGCACTTCGTAGCGCAGTTATCACAAATTGCTTTGCCAGAATGACGACAATAATGCTGCCGAGAACCAAATTGTGTACGATCCATCAATCAGTTGCTATGTATTTTCGGCGTACCTCAAGGCAGTAACTTTGTGGTTGTGTCTCTGCAGTTCGTAAACTATACCTTGACGTTCACCCACGTCTCCCAAAAATAATCGACTGATCGAATGAGCCACAAAAATACAATTGTGCTGCTTCGACCCATTTCAAGCAACGAATAGAAGCTGAATGACCTTTACATGAAGTCACGAATGCCCACATTGTGAATAGAATCGTAGCATAGTTATTTGACTGCTGTAATCTTCAATGTGACGTTTTTTCGCTTGTATACTTGTCCACGAAGGGTAAATTTGTTCGATTAAAATGAAGACTGAACATTTCCTTAATCTAAATCTACATTACTGACATTCGCCGAGTAAGACACAAGACGACTGCTGCAATGTCTAGCGCCCTATGAGTGGTGTTACATTCGGTAACCTAAATAGAGTGGTGGATGCAATTCTGGAATACAATTCTGCTTGGTGGCAGCCTACCCTGGGGTGGACTGTCTTATTTTTTTTTAAATAAAAACTTAGGCACCCTGTAGCCCGATTTGTTACACCGTAAGGTTGGTTCGTATTATTTTTCTCATTATTTCTGGGATTGGTAAGGTGAATGCGATGTATGTTGCTGCACATGCGACAATATTAACTGATATATTTTTACATGGTCTTAATGAATATTTTAAAAAAAAATTGCATAATTTTTTTGGTAAAATTATTAATGCAATATCAAAATATTAGTTGGAACTCAGTTGACAAAAATTATGTTTGGACCGAAGTAGAAAGCTATGGCAAACCTATCCGTAAGGCTTTTGTCACTTCAACATAGAAATGAAAAGAGTTTTAGCACACGTCAATTTGACAAAAAATTAGGCAAGATAAATAGACTGGAGCTAATAATAAGTGAAATTTCAATTTTCATCACCCGAAAATGTTTTACACAAATTTGCTTAAACAAGATTTCAATTACGCAAAAAAGCCGCTGAATCGAAATACTCTGCAAATATATTTGTTCGGCTATCTTTTCTAGATAATTAACTAACGCAAAACCAATTATGTCACGAAAATTCAAAAACCAAACGTTTATGTTCGATTTTGTTTATATGCGAGACATACATATCCACTTAAAAATAAAGCAAAGCGTTTTGGAAAGTACTTTCTCGGAGTGCGAAGAGAGCAACTTACACATAAACTGATCTTTTTGTTTTCTGCCTAAATTAATATCCTGGCTTCCTTCCAAGAGAGGTGTGCTCTGGTTTTCATCTGTAGTCAACAGGAGTAAATGGTAAAATTTCGTAGTTCAAGTTCTAATCGCCTGCCGGATGGTGATTGGATGATTTCATTTTCGATGGTAGAAATCTTCGAAAGAAATGTCTTCATATCGACAGACAGCTATATTTTTACATGTCAGATTGCTATATTTTTACTGTGCATTACTTAATTTTCATATCCCTACTATAATTCTTCACTAGATTATGTGACTATTTCTTGCAAACTTGATATACTTCTTGCACGGAAAGCTCAATCACTCATCAAGATTATCATTGATTTGATATTTTGTCACAAATTTCGAGAGTGCTCATCTTTAAAAACAGTAAACTTTGTCAATATAATCTTGCCTAAACTGAAAGTCCTAGTGGAATGTGTATGGTCTATTTTGTAACTATCCGAGCCAAATCAGAGAAAACATCAGCATTGTTTCTCTACTAGTGCCAATATCAAAGTGTTGAAATTGATAGTGTTAGGCCAACTTGTTTGGCTATTCTAACACTAAATTACCTATTCTAGAAGGAACAATGCTCTGAGGGGATCGTCAGAAAAGCTATACGTTTCAAGTGGGTAAATCATGTTTTAAAATTAAAGTCATGGTCTAATCAATTAAATTCAAGATTTTATAGAAAGTTTGATAAGATAATAATTTCGCATTATTATGAGATTATACCTAGATCAGTGTAAGATACATATATTCCGAATACTTTTCAGTGTCAATCATAGATGATAGTTTTCTCTTAAATAGATTTATTGTTCTCATTAACATATCTGAATAGTAATACAAAAATATTGATAGGTAAAATAACAAAATCGAATTTCAATATTCGTTAATTATATACAGATTACTTTTTTAAGGCTCTTTAAGCTAACCGCATATACGAGGTATTGAAAATATTTATTTCACTTCTTATATATTAAAGAATGCCACACATCAACTTATCATTCTCATATCAGTATATACTTGTAATGTTCGACACTTGTTCAGTAATTCTGAATCGAAGGGAAATTAAGTTCTTCAACATTATGTGTGTTTTTTGCGTCTCGATCAATAGCAGGTTAGGGTAGGCAGCATTGAAAACAGCAACAATCCTGCCACAGTTGATGTTGTTTTCAATGCTGCCTACCCTAATCTGCTAATGTTCGCGACGCGAAAAAAACGAACGTATTAATATTATTATTTTGGTATTGTTCATTTTATATCTTCTATTCTGCAGTTTTTCGTCACATATGAAAAGTGTGATTATGACAAATACTATACATACAACACACTCTGCAATCATTTTTTCATTTGTATATTTCTTAATTTCAAAAAAAAAAATAAAAAATAAGAATAAGAATAATAAAACATCACACACAAATTGCATAGTAGTCTTAATATCTCCAATATTAATATTTGTGCTCTTCTTATTTTCATCTACACACATATTAAAAGTATGCGGAGAAGTATGTGAATATGGCTTCTTATTTTCTCTGTGTATTTTAGTATTGTTTCTTTACATGTTTGTTTTCATTATTATTTCTTATCACTTTCGTTTTGTAACGATACAATATATAAGTGGGCAAGCGATAAAAATAACATTTATCATCGGAAAACATTAACATTATAACGATGGTTCTATTCGCGGGTATATAGATTATTGGCTTGGAGATGAAGAAGAAGAAAGTAAGTAGATGATGGGCATATTTTAATTTCCCATAAAGTGAGGATTGTATGGAGCTTGTTTTTGTGTTGTTTCTGCACTAACTACTTGATCGTACGATGGCGGATTCATGTGACTGCTATCATTGACCGGATATGGTGGATTTGTTTGATATCTATAATAAAGATAATGCACAATTAGGTCTAATGATTAATGTTGATTTATTGTGGATTTTGTAAACTCTGTGTGTGAAACTAGAAAAATCTGTTTCAGACTTTTTGATTATTTAGGGTTATTTTAATCTTATGAAATTGATAAATATATTCAACTAAAAAAACTAAAATTTCAATAAAGCACAGAGTAAGAGAATGTTAGAAATATTTCACATAAAAATTACCCTAATCCAGCTGTCGCATAGGGCTGCGGCATTGGTCTGAGAGAAAAATACATAATTACTTTGATTTTTCGTGAAAATCTTTTTGATGAACTTACCCTGTGTGCGTTGGATACGGCGGATTAACTATAATTTGCTGCTGTGGCATTGGCATCGGATATGGTGTAGCTTGGAGACCGCCTGGTGTCGCCTGGACTGACACTGGATAGCCGCCAGGAGCTGTCGTTGTAGTTGTCGAGGTTACAATGACCGGAGCTGTAATAAAAGGATAAGACATTTAGTAAAATCGAAGATGTTGTCTACTTTGCTAATGCGTAATTACAGCAAGCGACAGAAAATGAGTACACGTTATATGGTTACGGTTGTGCACAGACGTGCTTCTAGCTATTTGATTCATCCAAGCTGTGTAGCTAAAGTTTTATAACAGAAATAATAGAAGTATTCGTCGGAATTGAGTCGTATTGTGTAAGTAATTGTGCTATGGAAAATAATGTACGCCTGAATTTTTGGTGTCAATGACAAATAGCTGAACCGATAGTTTATAGCTTTTTCAATTTGCATGCATAAGAACTTTGCTACCCCCAGTTTCATCTAAATTCGAAAATAAACTACAACTAACAGTTTATTATAATCTGAAATTTTGAAAGAGTTGAACTTGAAGACCAAGTCTTACATTTGTAGGCTACAATAATTTCAACTTGTTGACACACATATTTCAAGGGTGATCAATAAGTAAATGGACATAGAAGAAGAGAGCAGATTACTTGGTTTATAATCTAGATTTGTTAGAATGATAGTGGGCACACCGCAGGGAGGAGTTCTATCTCCTCTCTTGTGGAACTTGGTTATAAATACAATTTTGGATAAGTTGGAACGCAAAGGACTAACGGTTGTGGCCTATGCCGATGACATTGCTATACTAGTCTTGGGCAGGTTTCCACACTCCCTCAGCCAGCTTATCGAGTATGCTCTGGGGCTGGTTGAGGAATGGGCAAACACTATGGGCCTCGGCATCAACTCCAATAAAACTGATCTCGTACTTTTCACTAGGAAGTACAAAATCTCTGAATTAGCCCCAATCAGGCTGAGCGGCGCCAGGTTAAGTCTCAAGTCACAAACTAAGTATTTGGGTCTAAGTACTGGACAGCAAGCTCACCTGGAAGGCGAATTTAGAGGAGAGAGTTAAGCGGGCAAGCAATGCGATTTACGCCAGCAAGAGAGTGCTGGGTAAAACGTGGAGTCTAAGCCCTGCTTTAACGCACTGAATCTATATGGCGATATCCTTACTTACGGATTCTTGGTCTGGTGGCCAGCTGTGAATACGACAACCTTTGCCAGCATGACGAACAGAGTTCAGCGGTTGGCGGCTCTCTGTACCACAGGTGCCTTAGCCTCGACTCCTTCGTCTGCTCTGAACGTCCTGCTTCATCTGCCTCCGGTTGACCTCTTCGTTGGGGGCGCTACAGCAAAAGCTGCTGTCAGGCTTAGGGAATCGGGATACTTCGAGTCACGATCCTTCGGCCACAACAGAATTGAGCGGGGGTACGCAGGTAGCACCGACTACTTGGTTCCCACTCTGTGCTTCGAGCGGGGATATCAACCGACTGTGGGGGATGGGCAGGAGTGGAATCAGCAAATGGGCGCAGCAACTCTTAGCGTCTACACTGACGGTTCTAAAACGGCTGCCGGAGTGGGTGCTGCAACATATGCTGCAGATGTAACTATGGAAGCAGCTTTCAGGCTTCCTAACCACTGTAGTATTTTTCAGGCGGAAGTTTTGCGATACGTAAAGCTGCAGATCTAGCACACGCCAGAGATACCACAAGTGAGGAAATCAACATCCTTTCAGACAGTCAAGCATCGGTTAAAGCTCTGATGTTTTACACATACAAATCGAAGTGTGTACTGGACTGTATTCAGGCCCTGAACAGGCTGGGCAACAACAGTAGAGTCAGAATTTTCTGGGTTCCTGGTCACAAGGGCATTGAAGGAAACGAGAGGGCAAATGCGCTAGCCAAGCACGGAGCTAGCCTTCCCCTGTCAGGATCGGTTGACATTCCAACTCCAATTCAGACGATCAAATACTCTATCGACTCCAATATGATGCAAGGTGCGATGTGCAGATAGCGTGTAACTCAGACCTGCAAGCTAACCAAAATCATGTGGGGGTCATACAATCACGTAGCGACTAAGTTCCTGCTCGATTTAACGGGGACTGACTGCAAGCGGCTGGTCGGTATCATTACTGGCCACTATCTTGTAGCAGCTCATGTCATGAAAATGGAGCTCCTAACCAGCGACACCTGTAGGAAGTGTCAAGATCCGGGAGTCAGGCAGCGCTGCTTCGGTGATCTCTCACATGTAGCGGAGCAGAGGCTGAAGGACATACTTCAGTTCGCAAAAAAGTCCGGGGCCTTCGATGGCCGTTTGGACTGAACTTTCCTTCTCCGGGTCCATTTATCTGGTATCGCTACGGACCAAATGGGTCTATGTGTGAAACCTAACCTAACCTATCGTAGACTAATATAAATTTATGAAAAAGCATAACCTTTTTGGTAGGCATGGCTGAGTGACCCAGAAGTAAAAACGGCATCGAATAGCCTTCGGACCGAACCCGTATGTCAGATCTTTTACTGTTTGTCGACTTGCATTATCGAATAAGGCAACATTTATGTTTGATCATTTCAGGGACGAGTAGTTTATTCTGGAAACACATACACGCAGGATCGAATTAGATTGAGATAATTACAGGAAGGAAGAAAATTAATTGAGATTGAGATAATTTTTAAGAACTAGATAGGTGTTTGGTTTGTCGTGAGCAATATGGCAAAATAGTATAGGTATCCTTAGGTGCATATAGAGCAGTTGCACTGGACGCTTGTGATATAATAACTTTATAAAAAAAATAGCTTCATATATAGATTAAAAAAAAATTAAATGTTATTTTATTTCAAATACTCTTATTATCTTTAATATTCATTATAACTTTAATACCTTTATTAAATTTATAATATTCTTACCTAATTTTAATGGGTAGAGCACTGGCTCCTAGTGTGTGGAGTCCCTGATTCGAATCCAAGTTCGGGTGGGGGAGCGTGCACCGAGCTTTGATTTAACCTTGCTCTGAAGACGTACCTGAGTTACATCAGGGGTGAAGTTAGGAACTAATCACACCATACTCGTAAACAAAACTATATTGAAAATCATATATCAACACTGCGAAAAAAATCTAAATTTTTTTCAGGGAGCATTTCCTACTTTCCAGCATAATGCCAAAAATTCTTCTCTTATTGCACTACATTCAAATAGTCGTATTTTTTGCGCCCCCATTGAGAGCTGGTTACGATAGTAGCATTGAAAACAACAGCAAAAACAACAATAAAAAGGACAGGACTGTTATTATTTTCAACACTACTATCAAAATCAGCTCACAATAGAAGATAAAAGATAGATAACCAGCTTAAAACACGAGACTATTATTCCTCAATTCACAATGCTATGCAATTCTATATGCGATCTCGAAAATTATTTCGAATTCCAGGTGATGAAGAAAATATTGTTCAAAGTCTTTTGCAAACCAAGTTTTAGTGAAATTTGTTTTTATACATATTCATTTAATTGAATTTCCTTGACTGAACTTTTTTTCCCTTTGAAGCCTAGATTTTTTCTTCCATTTTCTGACATGTATCGGTATTTAAAGGGTTGATTTACTCTCTCTTTCAGTATTTGTCGGTCTTGCATGTTAAATTTGAATTTTTAGCCATATAGATGCCAAAATACGTCAAGTTGAGTATGGACCAAAACACCGAGATTTGGGCTTCTTTCCAATGGTGTGATTCTAAATCAGAAATTACTCAAAATTGAGATGCGGCGACAGACATTTTGTGATTTAATTTAAAAAAAACTAGAAGCTGGTAGCCTTGAACGAAAATAGGACAGCGGAAGGAAACGAGGTACCACGCAAAAAGAGATGAAAAAAATTTAAAATTTTTTGCTCTGACAAATCGATTCGAATTAGCACCGAAATTACAAGCAGAGCTGTCGAAGTCGAGGGACAGGCCTTGCATAACCAAGGCAATCCGAAGAAGGCTGCATGAGATGAGTTTACGCTCCTGCCGACATGCGAAAAAGCCACTTTTGAGAACATGTGATGGTTGATGGAATGGTTTATTTATTTATTCACCAAACAAGGTACAAGTTACACATACAATACCAAACAAAAATTGAAAAGCAAAGTAGAAAAAAAATTAAATATGTAACAAATAAAGTAATAAATAACAGTTAGTAATTTAAACATTGATATATAGCTTATAGCTCAGGTTAGAGGGTACGGATGGCTTGGAAAAGGTAGGTTTTGAAGGATAATTTGGAAATCGTAGTGGAATATAGATTGCTTATGCTGTTGAATATCCTGCGGTATTTATCTATCGGCTCATTAGCTGCATATGTAGTGGAATGTGGATATTCTTTTAGCAAACGATTGGACCTGGTGTTCCTTACAGGGATATTTATCAAAATTTTACTATTCAGGAATTCAACTCTAATAGCGCCTCTAATGACGTCAAATGTGAAGCAGGTCGATATCACCATTCTTCTGGATGCAAGTGTCGATAAGTTTAAAGTTAAGTTTATTAAAATCTTAAGGGTTGTACAGTTCTCTCAAGACATAAAAATAAAAATTGCTTTTGAATGGACTCAAGTCTGTCACTGTGGGTTTCAAAAGCGTAATTTCAGCTTATGCAAGCGTATTCAAGAATAGGAAGCACAAGTGAACTGTATAAGGATCTTGTGACCAACAGGTTACAAAAGTCTTTTGCACGTCTTCTGATGAAGCCTAGCTGTTTGTTTGCACGAGAAAGCATTTTATCATAGTGTAAGGTGAAGCGGAGTTTTCCATCTAAGATAACATCGGAGCACAAAGTTAAGATAACATCGGAGGAACAAAGTTATCAACTAAAGCTAAATTTAAAAAATAAAAATTATTACCGAGGAAGTACGTATTATGTGTGACCGTGCATTTTCTGGAAAAGATAATAAACGGGCATTTATTAATGTCGAGAGAGAGAGAGAGAGAGAGAGAGAGAGCTTCTTTACATTGCACCAATGATCAAACGAATCAAGTTTGGATTGGAGAAAGAGGGCATCCGATTTAGATTCAATGATCTGATAAACTTTGAGATCGTCTGCATAAAGTAAATGAGGTATGTTTGCAAGGACGTCACATGGGTCGGATATAAATATATTAAAATGAAATGAGCCAAGATGGCTACCTTGTGGTACACCAGAGGCAGCAGTAATGTTTTTCGATAAAAGTCCTTGAAATTTTACACATTGTATTCGATTACGAAAATAATAAGTCAGCCAGCTATGTGAAGATCCAGTAAGACCGAATTTCTGAAGCTTTAGAATTAAAGTAAAATAATCAACTCTGTCAAACACCTTCCTGAAGTAAGTATAGATTACGTCCTTTCTCCATTTTACACAGAACATCTGAGATTAGGACTGTCAAATTCGTGGTAATTGAACGACCCTTTCTAAAGCCATATTGTTGCTCGTTTATTGTAGACAACCTTTTCAAAGACTTTCAGAATCGAAGACAAAATGGCAGTGCCCGTATAATTTCCAATACAGCAACAATCAAAACCATTCTTGAATATGAATGTGACATACGGAAGCTTCTAACAGGATGGAAAAACTCCAGACGAAAGTGATCTATTAAAGAAAATAAGCAACTACACACTTGCGCAAGAAGGTCGGAGCAGCAAGATCAGGCCCAGGACCTTTGTTGCAATCAAGTTCCAAAATAGCTTTACATATTTCATCACATAAAATTACTAAGTGGCTGACAAAAGCTGTTGGAGCTGAATCAGACGTAGAAAGGTGAGTTTGATAGGTCTGCTGCATAAATTTTTTTTTGGAAACTATAGGTTACATAGCTCTTTAGGAGGAGAAGACGTGATATTATTAAGGAACATCGACGATGGATGACCAGCAGTTTTTCGCTACACATTAACAAAATCGAAGAATTTTTTCGGGTCGCTGATTATATTTTCGCTGGTTGTACTAATGTAATTGTCATAAGCCTCGTGAGACTCTGCTAAAAATTACTTAGCAATTTCATTACACCCTTCTTGAATAGCGGAATTAACGTCAGTATTGTCTCTTACCGATTATAAAGTTTGTTCCTACGATTTCGCATATGCCTAACAAGCTGGTGTCTGACGAGAATCAGTGCATACTTTCGAAGCCACTTTGTCAAATAAAAATGTTCAATGTAAATAAAAAATTTTCCAATTAAAATCATCCCGCAAAAACAATTCCAATTTGATTCGGCTTCGGAGGCTTATTCCGCAAAACGATCGAGTTTCCCGTATCAATATTCTCTGCTTTGATAAGCTTTAGAGACGATATACGTTGGCTATGCTGATTTATAGACAAGAAGGGAACCATGATCACAATTAAATAACTTATTCTTTTTTTTAATCTTTGGTACATATCTTTCAACTGCGTCAGATATTTTATTGTAAAAACAGGAAATGGCTGTCTCGAGATCTAGCGATGAAAAAGTATAATTCAATCTGTAGCATCAAGAATATGTTTAATGCTTTCATAATCAGCATTACGGAAGTCAAATACAATTGAGTAATTGTACGTTTTTAAGTAGGTGGAATTAGGAATGAACATTTCAACTGACAGTGCTGTATGGTGTAATTGGTAGCTATTCCAGCTATTCGTCAACTGTCACAGAGCCTACTTTCAACAAATATTCTGACTAAAGTGGAGTTTTTTTATTAGTGAAATAACAGATTGAATTTCTGAAAAGCAATCAACGCTATGAATTTTTGGCCTGAAAATTGTTCCACAAGATTTCGTACTCTCAATTGCTCTAACTTATTCTCCTTGTATTAACAGCTCATTAAACAGAGATTTTAGCTGTATTTGCTTGAATCATCAGCCATTTTTTGACGGTTTTACAGTTTACACTGCTGTAGTAAATGTAGCATCTCAATCAGTTTAAACCCTTTGCTTAGTTGAGATAATAATAGAAAACAGGAAAAAACAAATAAATCCAGTTTCAACTAGGATGTCGATGTGGCATCAATTACTCGAATGGCAAAAACATGTTTTCGGCAACTGATAAAAATTTTGGTCCATGTTTTAAAACAATACAAGCAAATACTTATAATGAAAAGGATAAGAAACAACTGAAAAAAATCTAACAATATCAGAATAGTTTATGGTTTTTTTTACTATCTCATAATTTTGCATTTTATGATTGTTTGCAAGCAGTTTACGATTCAATGACTTTTAGCATATTTTGAGTTGATTTTTTAAAAACTCAAATGGCAATCCTGGTAGAAAATAAAAAACTTGTTCAATTATAATAACAATTGACAAAAATATTTACTATCACAGATCATATTTACGTCAAATGTTATCGATTTGAGATTCTAGTATGTAGTTCATGCTAATCTCGAAAATGTACTTATTATTTCATGGTTGTGAAACTAAAAAATGCATAGTTTTCGAATCAAATTAATAATGGACCGAAAAAAAGAATAAATATCAGATTCAATAGAATTTGCTTATGGTACATATTTGCCAAGCTGACAATGCTAACGACATTTCGTTAGATTAGTCAAAATGAATCACCGAAGTGTTTATTTAATGATTTATGCAGACAGTGAAGCTGCATGGATTTTCACCAAAACCAGATATAAGAGAAATGATTTTTTGAATATCTACAACTGTTGAATATTACTACCAGTAGCTAAATTGATGTCAAGCGAGCTAAAATTAAGCTTGCGCTATGACAGAGCATCCATCGAAAAACACAGTTCACATTTAATGGTAAATATTTGATTTGGTTTTTTCTAAAAACAGCTTTCACGCCCGTAACTTTGCGTCATGTTGCAACACTGAGAAAATATTGACAGCGTAAATAGCGTTTTCTAGCACTGATCATTACTTTCTGACACGCTATATTTCTGGGAAACTTTCAGCGATCGATAGCGTTAAATTTGAATTAAATAGCACACACTTCGGGACTAAAAAGTTTTTTTTTTTACATGATTCAGACGCCCGAATCAAAGTCACATTTTTAGTCAACCAACCTTCCACTCCACTGTTATTTGTTGTTTTTTCACTTTCAATGTAAAATATACGATTTTCCATCGCTTCGGCTAGCTGCCGTAACTTCTTCTTTTTGACACTGCGACTGTATGGCGCGTAGCACCAACAACAATACAACGACACCGGTAGGATAATTAGTATCGTGAAAATAAATATGGAAACTGCAATAATCATTTCCATTGTGAGAATAGCTAAAGCTACACAACGAATATAAGCGTAAATACTACTTAAACTACTCTACTAAAATCCATACTACACACGCACACGAATCTGTTCCGATGGCGAGGAGTTTTACAGAAAATTTTAATTGCGAATCGAATTGAGGAATTTTAACGCGTTCATTGCGAAAGGTTCAGTACGAAACTGACTCGATTCTACAATATATTTGTTTTCGACGTACTACAACGTTCAAACAAAACAGGAAAAGCAGAATAAATCAACGTGTTTTAGTCGTCCTAACGTCCTCCACCATCTTCAGCGCTGACAATAAAACTTGAATGAGTATTCGAGATTTTATTGTACTTTCAATGTTTATATCACGATAATTTCACACGTTTTGATAACACAATAACACCCAATAATTGCTGTGTTTTAAGCTTATGAGAGATGATAAATAGAAACTTTGCGGGTTTTTGCTTTGTTCAATTTGGGTTTTCGTGTGTATTCCGGCTGATAAGATTTTGATTAGGATTTTTCTTATGATTCTTGATTTCAGATACAATCGACTTGTTGTAGTTTTGGTTGGAATTTTCGAAAAAAATTTTTTCTTGAAGGAATGTGTTAACAAGAGTAATTTTTGGAAAGAGGGAGTGTAAATAGATAGTGCGTCAGACTTTGAAAAATAGGATTTAGAGCTGCTTATTTGAGATCATGCTGTTGTTTACGCATGGTTAGTATTTACACAACATGATAGTATACGTATTTTATTCTTAATCGCAGCTGATGTAAATTTTAGTGTTTTATCAAGAAAGGAAACGGTGATCGTTTATCTTTATTGCAATAATTTAATAAGAGTATGCAAGTACTTCAATGATGTAAGGATTATTATTCATTTATTTAAAGAAGAAATTGAGTAATGTTCAAATTAGCAAACATGTCTGACATTTACTGGTTATTGTGAAGGTTGGTTATTGATTATGAGCATGGGTCTCTTCTTGTCTATAAATCAGCATAGACAACGTATATCGTCTCTAAAGCTTATCAAAGCAGAGAATATTGGTACGGGAAACTCGATCGTTTTGCGGAACCAGCCTCCGAACACAGAATCAAATTGGAATTGTTTTTTTTTGCGGGATGATTAAAATTGAAAAAATTTTTATTTACATTGAAAATTTTTATTTACATTGAATTTTTTTTTTACCTCCTTCACTCCACTCTCTCCATCACTCAATATGCACGGTCCATGTGCATCACAAAATCATCACTAAGTAATTATTCCTAGTACTTCCCAGACAATTGATGCATTGGTATAAGGGATAGTACCATCCTGTTTTTTATAGTTAGTACTTTAGGTCATGTTGTGTACATTTCATTTGTCATCAAGACGTGCGTCCAGTAGTGTACGTTAAACATCGATAGTTGGATGTTTCGATAATATCGATGTTTTCTTTAAAAACTATCGATAGGCTATCGATGGTGTATATGTGTCTTGCGAAATTTGTAGGTACACCCAGGATTCATTAATTTTTTTTTTAAATAACTGAGAATTCAATTACTATTATAGAAAAAAACAGAAAAATAGAGTTTTATTCATTTCCGAAATGCTGAGCATTTTGATTTAGGGAAAGCAATTCATTGAGACGCGTTGAGACTTTAAGAGGTTTCTGCGATCACTGTGAATTACATCAGTTTTCGAAAGAATTCGTTCACTCGGAATAGAAGACGCAAGTATACATGGATGCTAGAGAGCAAACATTTTCTTTGTGTCAGTATTTGAATCTAACCAGTAGTCGATGGGACATTTGTCGTTTCCACTGGGAGGTTTCTCCAGGTTGTGGTATATATCTATGTCTTATTGCATCATTATTTGGGCAGCTATAAGCTTTGTCTTTGAATAGATCTTCAGGTAGAAATAATAACTCCTTGGATTTTTTTGCTTTCCACTATTCTTTCGTTAGTAAATTTCCCCAGTTTCACTAGTTCAGTTGCTTGTAGATGCAGGTGCCGTAAATTTATAAGTAGTCTGAGTTGACTCCGGCTTTTGTGTCATCAGAAAAGAAGTATATTCTATTTGAAGAGATTGGGCAGCTATGTTTCCACCGTCTTCTTTTATTTTTTGAACCTTGGATCCAGAGTGATGGCTAACATTATAAAGACCCTTTTCTCAAACGGTATTAATCTTTCCCGCACTGACTTGCATAAAGCATTATAAATAATCTTTCCAGCAGTGTTTTTATGTTAATTCCCACTTTCGATAATTGTAGAGTCAGCCTTCGTAATAACGGAGTTATATAAGAAAGAGTAATTTAATTTGCGCCAGATATTGTTGTCGCAGCCACATCAAATGGTTCTAATAGCAGAATTGTATTCGGCAGCACATTCAAATCTTCGACGAGTAACGTTTCAGGTGCCTTCACACATTTGACTAATTCCAAAGTCAATTCTTGCCTGATATCATAGTAACATTTGATCTTGGCGTATGCGTTATTCCAACGAGAACGGAACTGCTGAATCAGGTTCAGTTCAGGTTTGTTGAGCTGTCGTTGTGCAAATGTCAGTATGTCTGAAACAACTGAACTCGATTGAAAAGAAGTATCAATATCTTTGCACTTTTTCGTGATAAAATGAAAATCTGGTGTTATAAATATTAGACACAGTCAAATTTAAAGCATGCGCGAAGCATGGAATATGATTAAATTGAAGAAGTTTTGTTTGCATTAACATGCGAGCAGCATTATCAATGACGATCGCATTTATTTTTGATCGAATGTTCCATTTGCTTAGTGTAGTATTTCTAGCCTAAACAAGAAATAACGAGTCCAAATATTTGTCTTTTCAACTACACCAACGATAGTATTCATCAAACAGGCATAAAATGAATATGCAACTTACTTCTGCTATTGAAAAAAATCAGTATTCTCTCTTTGTTTGGATTTTTCCACATATCAGTAGTTAAAGAAATATGGTGAACTGCATTTATGGCATTTTAAACCCGCGTTTAAACATCTTCGAAGTATTTGGTGTCAGGAATTGCATGTTTTCCGTCCAAATCAGCCACAAAATCACGAAAGCCTTCATGTTCTCCTTTCCGCCATGGGTTTTTACAACAGGTTCAACAGAAAATAATTTCCACTATGATTTATGTTTCCGTTTTAAATGATCTGATAAATTTTTCGTGTTTTTACTTGTTTTGTATTGATTGCTGCATATATTACACTTAGCAAAATCACTGTTTGGAATTCTTTCTCACTCAGTCTCAATTTTCTACGCGTATGATTTTCACGTGCAGTTAAATTTTACATTTTTTCCTTCTTCATGTTATTTCATTCTACAATAAATAACAAGTGGCAAAACTAACAAAATATAAGAGTTGTCTGCTATCTTTAGTTTGTGCTGTTTTATAATATCAAGAAAAGGAAATATTATTAAATGAGAAAAACTAAGCAAACGTAAAATACTCACAGTGAATGGGATGATATCGAAATGTTACCTTACGCATTTTTTTTTGTTTTCAAAAACTATCGATTGCAAAAAAAAACATCGAGGTTTTCGATAGTTCTGAACTATCGATACTATCGATAGTACTATCGATGTTTAACGAACACTAGCGTCCAGAGAAAAGTTTACAAAAAACTCTGGATTTCATTAGCAGCGTGCTCTTTCGATGTAGAGCTTTAGATTTTCTTTAAACTTTACTAAGTTTTCCGAATGTTTAACCGAATTAGGCAGTGTATTAAACTAATGTATTGCTTCCTGTACAGGGTCGGTCTTCATTCTTTCCGTCCTTGGAGTCTGCACTGATAAATTACCCGCATTTCTTGTTGGAATATTGGTGGATTCACCAACAGTTCGAAGAATGTTTGGTCATTTGAGCTGTTTCGTTGAAATCTTATAAATCAATTTACCTCGTTCAAACAGTATAAGTTTGTTGATATTTAGAAGCCCAGTTCTAGCATATACCGCTGAAGTTGGGATAAGTGTGGGCATTTTATGAATTATTTTGACAGCTTTGGTCATAAATCTTCCAATAGCTCAATGTTGTGTTTGGAAGTCTGGCTTCAGAACAATACTCCATATGTGATTAAAGAAACAAAAATGGTAAGCTTGGTTTGCAAAGGTATAAATTCAATTCATTTTATTACTCCTATCATAGGTGCCACTTTGCATCTGATG
Organism: Nemotelus nigrinus; assembly: GCA_947369275.1. Lineage (NCBI taxonomy): Eukaryota > Metazoa > Arthropoda > Insecta > Diptera > Stratiomyidae > Nemotelus > Nemotelus nigrinus. The sequence goes on along the minus strand of OX376372.1, from coordinate 182,758,409 downwards.
TTGCTGATGTGGTTTGTCCATGTCATTTTATCATCTACCACCAATCCTAGATATTTAATTGAATTTGCATTTTCAAGCTGTACCCCGTTTATTTGAATGCGGAGGTTCACTGGACGTTTATTCCTCTGCTGAAACACAATGTATTTGGTCTTATGGATGTTAAGAACTAGTTTACTTTGCTGAAGCCAGTTGCAATATTGTTCTAAATCTGCATTTATAGTGTTCTGTAGTGACAATTCTTCATTCCCGGAATAGAGAAGGTTATCGTCCGCAAAGAGCACAATTTTACACGATAGCTGAATATCCTGTATGCTGTTCACGTATAGCAGAAAAAGAAGCGGACCGAGGATAGATCCTTGTGGTACACCGATATTTATTTCACATTCTTGGCTGACGTTATTAGAATTTTTGGTTACTATCCGCTTATTTATTAGGTAATTTCTGACTAGTAGCTTTATTTTATCCCCAAATCCGTATTTGCTTAATCGTCTAGTAAAATTCCATGGTCGATGAAGTCGAAAGCTTTTTGTAAGTCGACGAAGATAGCTGCGGCATGATTTCCCGTAGAGTTTATAAAGTGCACTGCATCCAAGGTTGCCGCTAACGTGCTACTATGTTGTTGGAATCCATACTGAATTGGGGGCCAAGATCGAATTTTCTTCTAAGAATTGTAATATTCTTGTATTTATTACCTTCTCAAATATTTTGCTCATAATACTGGTGACAGCAATGGGGCGGTAATTAGATGGATTTGCACGATCACCTCCTTTGAATACAGGAGTGATTCTTGTTAATTTAAGGCAATCAGGGAAGGAACCAGTTTTAAGGTGTTCATTGATGTTGGCGGTTAATATATTTAATATGTAGTTCTTCAATAGTTTGATGTCTTCGGAAGTGATGGCATCGAGGCCTGGGGATACTCCATATTTTAAATTATCTATTATTTCACATATTTCTTTTCGTGATGTAGTGCGTAGATGCATGGATGTTAAAGTATTCACTTTTATGTTGATATCTGAGCCATAAGTAGCTTGCTTCTGCTGTGTAAGATTAGTCCCGATAGTTGCGAAGTAATTATTTAGATGTTGAGTCACAAGAGAGGGATCATTTAACAGGGTTCCATTCACACATAGTTCATTTATGCATGTCATATGCATTGTATCCTTTGAAGTTGATGTCACTTCTTTAATTATTTTCCAATATTTAGCACTATTCCCAGCTACTTTCTCGAATTTATTAGCAAAATAATGTTTTTTGCCTCTTGCGTAATCTTATTTGACTCCTTTTTTTTATTAGATAATCTTGTATTTTCGTTGCACAATTTTGATTTGCCATGTATCTTTTGTAAGCAGTTCTTTTGCGTTTAGCAGCATAAATAACTTTCTTAGTTATCCATGATTCCTGCCGAACTCTTACGTGTTTGGCTGATGTCGCTTTTTCTTTTGCTTTCGATATAATATCGATTAAACCTTCTACACTGAAAAAAATCCACATAGTGCCCAGAGCCATATAACATAGCGCATTATTTATGGTCCCATACGCCATGTACATAGTACTCTGAGCCATGCAATATGGCTCCCAGCGCCATAATGTCAGAATCTACATAGCGCGAGGTCCCATGTAACATGGCGCAGGATTTATGGTCCCACACGCTATGTACATAGTACCCTGAGCCATGCAGTATGGCTCCCAGCGCTATAATTACATGGCGCAGAAATTATAGCCCCACACGCCATATTACATAGTGCCATGAGCCATGCAATATGGTTCAAGGTACTACAATTATAACTCGCAGCCATACTGTGTGAGGAAATGTATAAATTACAGCAAGCTTCTTGAGCAAAAGAGAGGGTATGGGCTTTGGTGTCATTTATCCCTCGGGAATTTCGTCGATAGAATTCTATTACCTAACATCAACTGCTCTACCTCCAGGTGCTCAGAACTGAGAAGGCTCGTGGCCTTTTGTTGGATGCGAACTGGATCATCTTCAGATGCACTGAAAAAACACATAGCGCCAGACGCCATAATTTATAGGCTTCTGGCGCCATGTACATAGTCGATTTCGGTCGATTTGTGATAAAATATAGCGCCACACGCCATAGTACATAGGAGCAGACGCTATGCTTATAGCCCTCCACGCCATGTACTATAGTCCTCCACGCCATACAGTATAGTCCTCAAGCCATACAGTAAGTCCTCCACGCCATGTGCTATAGCTCTCCACGCCATGTAATAGAGTCCGTCACATGGCGTGTAGGCCTATGTATTTTTCACCATGTATTATGGCGTGTGGCGTTATATTTTATCACAATCCCTAAATCGACTATGTACATGGCGCCAGAAGTCTATAAATTATGGCGTCTGACGCCATGTGCTTTCTCAGTGTATAGCTCATATAGGCCTCATTTTTAATTCATCAATTACATATTTCACGAATTTCCTCTTATCAGTTGAATTGATGGCTATCATCCTGGGCTGTGCTTTTATCTTTCCGCATTCAACGATCGATATTTTTATGATCTTGTGGTCTAACCCAGGCCAATCATCCTCGTATGATATTCGATATAATAACTGTGGATGTTTTATTATAACATGATCTATCAGAGTCTTAGACGTTTGTGTTACTCTTGTCGGCTTGGTTGCATTTAAAATAATCCCGTTATTGGCCACAATTATATCAGAGTATACTTTCATTACTGTTGATGTGGCTAAAAGATCGATGTTGGTATGGGTTATTGTAATTAATTTGTCATGTAGCGTAACAAGTGCATCGATGTGCTGTAGAAAAAGGCTGTCGTCGTCATTAGGCGCTTTGTAAAATGTTCCGATTTTAATTTTTTCCTTTTTTAGTTGTAGTTCCACTATAATAGAACTGTATTTGTCTGTCATCATGATCAGTCTAGATCGAATGTGAGATTTTTTTTTATAAATATAGCTGCGCCTCCACCAAGCCCTGATTGCCTGCAGCAGACATAGTCATCATATCCATTTGGCGTGTATAATGAATCTTCATTTTGGTACATCCATAATTCGTTTAAAATTAAGATATCAATATCATTCCTTGACAAAGTGGTTTCGAAAGTATGCACTGATTCTCATCAGACACGAGCACACAGTGTATAAAAGAAAGCAATTCCAATTTGGTTATTGTGTTTTAAAACTTCCCACATTGACATTGTTGTGGATTTTGGCCGCCTTCAAAATGTTTCGAATCAGCGGTTGCGGTCGTACTTCTTTAGTTCTTTTAAAAAACTTTTTTTTTTGTCAGCAACCAATTGCAGATTTTGTTGCACGACCATGTTTATGACTTAAATTTTGTTGAATGAATTTTATTATAGAACTATGAAATGATAACGAAAAAAATACAGTGGCTTAATTAAGTAATCGGACAGAGCTACGAGACGATGACTTTTGTAAGTAACTCTTTATAAATCCCATTTAGGAGAAAATGGAATGCATATACATTTACTTGTTATCACTAGTTCATAATCTAAGAAAAAAATAGATTTTTATTATATCAACAAAAAAGTTCTAAGCCAAAATTCAAAATATGTATGTGATTGTTTAATTCCAATTAAATATTCGAACACCTGGCAGCACTGGTTTTCTTTTGACATTTGAAATGGGAATTCCCAGAATAATACAATAGTCAAAGTGTAAACGAAAAGAATAAATTACTTGTTGCGAAATTTTTATGGTGAATTCTCATACAAAACTAGCATGGGTCGTCGAGGTAAAGAAACTACTAACGAAGTTCGGAAATTGGTCATTAAAATATCACAAAAACGGGATGTCTGTGCGAGAAATTGGGGAAATCATCGGTAGAAGCCATTCGACAGTTCATGACATCATTAAACGGTTTGAAATGAATAAAAGTATTAAAAATAATCCTAGATCCGGACGGCCGAAAAAATTAAGTGAATGAAAATCCCAAGCTGAGTGCGACAAAATTGACATCAGAAGTGTCTAACTACCTCCACATTACTGTAAGTACAGGATCTGTGAGAAAAAATCTACGGAGTGACGATTTTAACGGCAGTGTTCCACGCAAAAAACCTTTTGTAAATAAGACAAATCAGCTAACGCGACTTAAGTTCGCTAAAGAGCATAAATCGCGTGACTTTTCCTATTGGAGCAAAGTGTTATTTACTGACGAGAACAAATTTAATGTTTTTCGGTCAGATGGACAAACATATGTGTGGAAACGGCCAAAATTTCAAAAGTTTGGACGATGATAACCCTAAAATTATATTTACTCCTATAACTTACAGCGCAGCCATTCAATCGAAACGAAATTCCTAGGCTGGGTTTAACACAACGTGAAGCAGCTATGGTGCTAGCACATGATTGCCAGCACCAGACAATTTCGTAAATATTGCACCAACAGATGCATCCATTTTCTATTCATAAGCAAAGCATTTACAATAAAATAAGCAACCGATATTTAAATGTTCCGAGTTTTGGAAATTTTTCGGATGGCAACCCCAGACATAGTTTAATCGCTGAAACTTTTGATGACATCTTCGGATGAAAATGAAATTCAAAGGATAGGCTGATTGACATGTTATGGTAGATTTATTTCTGCTGTGTTGGACAAATGTTGCCAGCGCTGAACATTTTCATCATTTGTATTATAGGAAATGCTGTCAGAAAATGATATTGGTTCCTTTGAGTAAAGGCGGCTTTAGATATTCGGTGTTTGTCAAACACCTCCTATTCGCCAAATACCGAACACTTAGTCACGTCATTTGGCTTGGTGATTGCGAAATGACAAGCACATTGAATTAGATATTCGGGCATTGCCGAATATTTGCCAAAACTGGAACATGTACGAGCTGCTCGTCGTTGTTTTTCACTCCCGCCATTTTATTGTAAAAAAAAACGAAATAATTGCTGCATCTCTGAGTAAATAATTAAATAAATTTATGTCATTTAATATGGATTTGACAAACGCAGAAAAAGTAACTGCATATGTAGTGGTAACTTGTGCTGGGCTAACTTTGCGAAATGCAAAGAAAAGAAGAAATAGAAGGTGGTGGATGACGAGCGTTAACAAAAGTAGAACATTGTAAGTATCCAACATTTCAAAAAGGTCCCTACTCATTAATACAGGCTCATTAATTGTCAAAATTAATGAAAATTGTGTACCGTATATTATGTAAAATATACTTTTTTGAAGGTACAATGCAACAAACTTACTTGTGGACTTATTGAGAGAACCAAGTGGACAGTTCGAAAATTTTTGCAGGATGTCTTCCGCAGACTTCCACTACCTTCTTCAAAAAGTTGAAGCAATGATTGCTAAAGAAGATACAAAGTTTAGAAAAGCAATTCTGGCCGTGGAACGATTGGCTGTAATTTTACGATTAAATTATCGCCACAAAAATATTCGACCTTGAAAACAACATTACGCAAAAAATATGTTGCTTACCGTGCCAGATTTGAAAATTTTTACTTGCGCCACACAGTTTGACACTTTTCAGTATTTATCAACAACCGCAACAAATACCGAATGTCTAAAGCGGGGATCCGAACATACCCAAACACATTGCTCGTTTAATTTGATTTGGTTGAAAGTTCCACAAACTACGGGATTAGCGAGCACCCGAATGTTTGTGCTTGGCCTGGGGCAAGCACTAGGCGAGCAAAGCATGCGAAGTTTGCCAAACTAGGTGCTCGGTATTTGACAAACACCGCATATCTAAAGCCGCCTTAAGAAATGGTTGATATGATACTACAAAGAAGTGTAAAACGTCTTCACACATTTTTAAATCCCTCAAAGCTATTTTCTTCGACAATTAGTTTTCTAGCGGTTCTGATGCGCTAGACATTTTTTTAAGATACTACTGTTTAAATACAACATTTCTTTTTCAAACAGCGTTGTCCAAAAGTGAATGGCAATATGCTTTGCATATCAGTAACTGTAGTCAAGTAAACTCGTGTAGTCTAGTGGGTAGAGCACTGGCTTCTAGCGTGTAGGGTCTCCATAATGAATCCAGGTTCGAACGGAAGTCTTGTACCAAGCTTTGAGTTAACCTAACTCGGATGAAAAACATGAGTCAGACCAGGGGCAAAATGAAGCGTGAAACTTATCATTGCACACTCGTCAAAATATCGATTATGAAAATGGCACTTTTAGCGCCGTTTTTAAAGAGCCGAAGGACTAAAGAAATCTGAGCTGACGGGGCTCTAGCCGACGATTGCCGATTACAGACTTGTTTTTTGATAAGACAGAACTTTGTTAAAAATGATTATTTTCACTACTGACTTTAAATCTAATTTACCGATTCAGAGCAAGGTTAAGTCAAAGCTCGGTGGGCGGTCTCCCGTCTGAACCTGGATTTAACCCAGTGATCTCAGACACTAGGAGCTTTTGCTCTACTCAGTACACTACAACAGCTTCTCTTATAGCTTATAATTCCCAAAAATAGAAAAATTTATAGTAATTTCTTTTTCACTTTTTAAATTATGGCAAGTAAAATAGTTGTCAATGTCGAAAAGTATATCGATATATCATGAAAAAATTGTATTACACTTTTACTAATAGATGCTAAGCAGTAACCATTGCAAATAACCGGATGTTCAGTCGCGTTAGTAAAGTAATCCTGGACTATGTTATAATCAACACTCAACATACAGACTTTCATGCAAACAGCAAAGTTTTCAGACTTATATTCCACATAAAAAAATAAAAAGGGAGATAATTTTTATGATTGCTCGTTATCGTTTTTGCTGTACAAATATTAAATCTAGATAATACTTGTCGTGTGATTGCAGAACATATGTATTAATTAATATAATGATTTTGGATTTCAGCAAGCAAAACCTGGCTGGGACAGCATCGTATTAGGATACTGTACTTAATGAAATACCTAACGCCTTAGTAAGCCACTGTTTTTCAAAACAAAGTCTAAACTTTCAAAAATTCAATGGAAAACGATCAAAAAATAATACTAACGTGCTCCCAGTATCGCTCCTCGTCGTCGCTTTCTTCGGAAACATGCAATTATAGCGATGGTTACCATCAGAACACCACCAACGACAAGTGCTATGATGATTGGTTCTTCATCTGAGCCCATTCTTACGTATTTTAAATGAATTCAGTAGCACTGAACTAACACTGAACTAACTAAAGTTAAATTTACATCAAAAAAATGTAGAACCTTACTCTTAACCATGCATCACCGATAGCAGCTTCACGGATAACTACCCGGCCAGATAACCATGTCCCATTGCTTCGACCGTATATTTTCATAGAAAAAAGCGCGATAACACTTCGTCGAATCGACAATTTAATTGTTCGGGCTCATTCTTCCTTCTATTATATTTTATTATGAATCATATGAGTGCAACTGTACGTAAGTGGTAGTAGTTATCTAATCTACAAATTGTTTACGGAGATAAAATTTCACTGACTATGCAAAGTCGATGACGTAGAAAATGTGTTGTGAATGATTTTATTGGATTTGTAGATATCATTGTTGAATTAAAGGCGGAAACTATAAATTTTCATTTGAAATATATTTAGCTATTGTTTTAGATATGAAGTACAATTTAAGATAAACATTGCAGTTCGAAGGTGGAAGTTAGGTGAAATCAATTTTAATTGATATGGTAATGGAGAGAGGAGATGAATGAAAGACAAAGACCAATGACCAATCGGAGAGAAAGAGAGCGAAGAAATAAAGGTACCTAAATGAGTGAGAAGAAGTTATAAGAAGGCAAATAAAGCAAACCGCTAGGAATATTAATACTCGGAGAAAAGGAAGAATCGTGCAGATTTTGAGTTCATATTCTACCACACATGATTCTTGACACGATAATCACTTCATCGAAAGTTACAGGGATGGAAAGATGCTTGGGGTTGCCATGCGGAAAATTTCCCGAACTTGGAATATTTAAACTTTGGTTGTTTATTTCCACTGTAGATTTTTTTCCATATGAATATCTAATGATAGCATCTGTTGACACGGAAATAGCAAAAATACCTGGTGCTGGAAACCTTTAGTAACAAAGCCAAAAGTATACTAAATCTGCTTCATATTAAGGCCATCCCACCTTGCGAATATCATTTCAATCCGATGACTGCATTGGAAGTTTCAGGGGTATAAAGACCTTAAGAAAAAGTTCCTAAATTTTAAAAATCCAAGTATTTGTTGCTTAGTGTCACAACAAGATCATTACCATTTGAAAATTCATTGATACCCTCGATTACTAAAGATATGACAAAAAAATACAAAAACAACCATAGTTGGCAGCCCTATCACGGTTTTCAGTTAAATTCCTACTAAACTTTACTTACCGTAAGGTCCTTTTTGGATTAATAGACAAGAAAGTTTAATTTTGCTGAGCAAATTTTCAAGATTCAAAAGACAAAAATTACTATAGCTGGTAGTTCTGGCCTAATTTTCGAACTGAATTTTTATCAATAATGATCTAAAGTAAGGTCAAGCTAGTGTGTGAATTTAGTTAAAATCTGGTGACTGAATCGGAATTTATAAGACAAAAGGTAATTTTTTCCTTAGTGATTTTGTCAAGATGGCACTACTGGCACAGAGTTGCCCATATTTTAAAATCGCTTTTATCAGACCTAGTCATACGTAAGAATAATACGTTCTGTGAATTTCATTTGGATGTGATCATCGGGTCATTAGTTCCCGTGAACAGAAGTTTCGGAGTCTAAAAATATAGGTAAATTGGGGAAGAGTTACCGTTCTTCTCTGTTGTACGATTCTAAAGGTTTTACTTTGGCCGTGTAACTCAAGCATAAAGTTTATATGCAATTTGCTTTGGAAAAAAGCAACTCATATATAAATCTTATGGTTTGTCTGCATGGTCAAAGTAAAACTATTGACATTTTACATCGGGCAAGAACGGGAACCCTTCCCCAATTCGCCTATATTTTTAGCATCAGAAACTTTTGTTCACGAGTACTCACGACCCGATAATTAGATACAACTGAAATTGACAGCATGTAATGGTTTTGAGTAGGACCAGATCTGATAGAAGAGATTTTGAAATGTGGTCTAGTCTGTGCCAGTGGTGTCATCTTGAAAAGTGACTAAGAAAAAAAACGACTTTTTGCCCTATGAATTCTGATTCATAGGGCATTGAAATTCACACAGTAGCTGAACCTTCCTCTAAGCCACGTTTGGTAGAAATTTAGTTGAAATATTAGGCTAGAGCTACCAACTATGGCAATTTCGGTGTCTTGAATTATTATATATATAACTGCCAGTGCAGTCATGAAATTGAAATGAAATTCACTTAGTAAAAGGACCGTACTGTAGGCATTATTTAGTAGGAAGATGGTTGAAAATCCATGATGGGGCTGCCAGGTATGATTGTTTTTCTTTTTTTTTTGTCACATAATTTTCAAATGGTATTGATCTTAAAGTGACAATAAACAAATATTACAATTTGGAAAATTTGAAAACTTTTGGCGACTGGTAATCCTAAATTTCTCTGTACCCCTGTAACTTCCAATGCAGTCAACGTATCGAAATGAAATTCACAGAGAAGGTTGACTTCAACGTGAGGCAGATGTGGTATATTTGTGGCTTTCATGCTGGAAAAGGGTTGTCAGCAAGTGGTGGTTTTGCTATTTTTGTATCAATAAATGCTTACATTGAATATTCATATCGCGAACATTTACAATGAAAATAAGTAAGCAATGATTAAATTTTCTAAGCTCTTGAAATCTTTCAGATGGCAACGCGAAACACCTTTCTATCCCTGTAACTTACGATAAAGTCAGTGGATGAAAACGAGATACATAGGGTAGCGTGATTTTGAAGCAGTTGTGAAGACTTTTAGTTGGTGCTGGTAAAGTGTTACAAGCACTTGTTATGCGATGTCTTGAAAATGCCAAGCAATATAGCATAGTTAAAATATCTTTATTATTGCTTGAGAAATGTTTTCATAACATTTCTCATTCATGCACTAAAAAATGTCGCCAAACCTCGATCCTAATCTTTCATTGTCGATACTTGAAATTGTCCTGGGCGATCTTTGAGATCACCACGTTAGATTGTTTATCTTTGTCGCGTCGTTCGAATTCTTATCCACATTTCGTAGACACGTGTATTTTCAGATACGTTAATATACTATTGAAATTTAATACGGAACTAATAAACTAAGCATTTTATTGTTTCTTCAATATGACTCTTCCGATGTGAGAGCTTTTTGTTGGCACATATGTATATGCCTACATGGCATTTTCTCGGCTATATACCGATGTTAGATTTAAGATAGAATGTAGTTATTAAATTAGTCGTATTTGAACCAGTGACTCACGAAGAGCAAATTAGTTACATTTGATTTAATAAAATTTAACTTAACTCTTCATTTCTAGAGAGTTTTATTGCTCCCTCTAGGAACAAATCAATTGGTCCCATAACACACTGAGTATTTTCTTCACTTGTGATACAGAAGATGCTGTTTTCCAAGTTTTTCTCTGGAAACCTTTCCGCCTTATTAGTTTAAATGCATTGGTGAGATCGAAGCGATACGTTGCCCTCGAAACACGTTGCAGCACGTGTGGTAAAATATGCACTCAAAATCTGCACGATTCTTCTACTGTTCATCGAACATTAGTGTTTCTAGCGGTTCTGTTGCGCTAGAGTTTTTTTAAAGCTGGTTTTATCGTTGGAATCGGTATATTGAACACTCGCATTCGTATGTTCTGTCACTTGCATGTAGCATCAGTTTTGTGAGCGCTTCGGATATTTTATGAAATATCAGTCAATTAGGAAACTGGAAACATCGAATCAGTGACAGTGAGTTGAAAGTCAATGTCATTACTTATTTTTAGGGTGATCGTAGAATTCAAATCCCGATGCACTGCACCCCACAAAAGCATAGCTTAGCACCACTTTAGCAAGAGTCAAAATTCGCAGTAACTAGGTGAAGCAGCTATGGATATTGA